>JAMKCH010001878.1:0-37295 GCA_023653785.1 Ophioderma brevispina
TCTTTCATAAACTTTCAGCAATTATTCTGTTAATTTCCTTAAACCTGTGGAATTTTTAACTCCGCCTAAAGCCCCCCTTTCCATATTTTACTTTCCTTAGGTAAAGCTTTCAGGATGCACTTAATTGAACCAAGGTTGCGCTAAACGTTTTTTCTACCCTACCTGAAAATGGCCGGGTACATTATCCTCATAATGCCTTTACATCGTAGGTTTCGTGTGCTTGTCAATGGTTTTATTGACCTTTTAATGCCCAAGGCCGTATACATACAGAATAGCGGACAAAGGCCGTGACCAATATCAGCGCTGATCTGTGGCACGCAACAAAATTGTTTTCAAATATCCACAAGTATAGTGGGGGCTGAAGGTGGGATTTTACAAAGTGCTACTGCACAAATAAACAGGAGAAATGCCTTGGGTCAGCAGCCCGTATCAAAACGGAATATCAACTCAAATCTATTCTATTCATTGCATATTAATAAAATGCAGCTGAAAAAGTTGCCGGTAGTGATAAATATTTTCTTTTATTGAGCAAGTAGTCTTTGTATACCCCCTTAATTGAATGTACAGGTGAGTGTGAACCAAAGAGACTCATCAAACTCTCCAACTACTAATGAGGCACGAGTAAATTGACCCGGACAGAAAGGATGAATTCTAAACACAATATCTGTAATCTCAGGATTGATTAGGGCGAAGATGGCTGTACCGTTTATAAATAGACCTTTAACATCACTTTCTTTTGTTGCCTGCGAATCCATGCCTGCCAATCGTTATTGGCCCATAGTAGAAAACTCTAACAGATCCAATTGCCCAGTGTGTAAACAGTCAGGCCCGACCTATTTCAAGTACCAGGCCCTAACATAGTTACAAACATTGCTGTTAACTGTTCCTATTGAGTACTAAGACTTTGGATGACACTTTGTCGTAAGTGCAAGGATATAAGCAACCACCAACGCTATCCAAATCCATACATAACAATAAAGTCCTGGAAAGGCTGATCCCTAAGGGATCACTCAGTTTCCATCCTGGGTCACCACTTTTAAGACATTTGAATCGTCAAGTTAAGGCTGGTTTCTGAGCCCTTGCAACGAGTCTTGGTTTTCTCAATTTATAGGTGGCGGCAATGAAGGATTCCACTTTTGCACCTATGACTAAAGTTTGGTTTCACAACAACAACAGTGTGTCTATGTGTCAAGCGACAAGCGACACAAAAAGCATTCTGTAAGATCACCAATCAATAATTCATAGAAGTATAACAAATGAATTCCCGGAAATGTTCCCAAATAACACAGAAACGTACCAAAGAGCACTTACCATGTACAATTCCCTGGGGCCTTTTAACGGGCTTTCTAAAACGCGCCACCGGAATAGATGCCTTTATGGATTAATTCAACGTAATATCCAACTTGTACATCATTTCGGTTGATTGATTTGCTTATGAATCTTTGGTAAAAAAGTAATGCTAGCATTTAAATGTAGAGTGTTTTACATGTTTACCGATTTCCCTCTATAGCACTAAGGTGCTCTGAAATTAATTAACCAAAAGGAAGTTTTTTCTCAAACCATGTTTTCGCCGTAGTCGTAATTTTAAATGTTCATTGCAGGTTGATTGAATCGAATCTAACAAATGAATTTATACCGTTTGTGTAAGTATAGTCATGTTTTCATTCTTTCCTTTCATAAACACATAACATGTTCTAATTTAATTATGTATTTCCCTGTTGTAATGTATTATTTGATTTCCTGTTATTTATCGGTTTCCTTGTAATCAACCTTCTGCATTTTAATGATATGTGTCATTGTTTTATTTTTCAATGCTTCTTAATTGCCTTGTTGTCCTAAGTAATTTTTAGTAAAACTCAAATTTACTTTGTTTACTGTATTCACATTTTGATGTATTTTCCTCTAGACATTGTAATGTGGGCGCTCAGAGGTTTTTTGTAATAAGCGACAAATAGAAATGTTCTTTATAGTTTTATCAATTAGAATTTTCTACACAAATTAACTTGGTTGATCATATAAAATGTCGTAAGGCATAATCGAAATCTGAAAAAAAAATTAAATAAATTTAAAGTTTTTGCATTTTAAAACACTAACCTGCCGTGCAAATGTAAGGGAGACAGGGAGACTTGATTGACAAGGTGTACAGAATTATGCTTTCCGCCACCCATGTGTTAATACAGAGGCAAAACACTCTTTATTTTGAAGTGTTCACAAAAAATGGCCATAACCCCCTGCTTATCACTCCATAAACTAAATAATGAGCCTTCAACTTATGATTTAATATCAAAAGTAGGAGCGGGTCAACGGCTAGAATGCTCACATACGAGGCGAAATTTTACCGTTTACAAAACTCACGTGCAAAACGACATAGACGAGAGCATCGGAGAGCATTTTGTCTTCTCCACAAGAAGGCGGGCTTAAACACCGATGAATATGAAGTTTGTTCTCCATTGGCGGCTGGCTTCAAAACTTAACCACTTGTTTCCCGCCGGTTTCCGCCAGTTTCATATCATGTTCGAACAGGTTTCTCTTGTTCTAAACAACCGCCCATGAACAGCCGACCCAGCCCGGCGATTGAAATTTTTGCAGCTGCTCCTAAGACCTAAAGCGACCTATTCAGATACAACTGTATATTTTGTTAATTTTGAGACTAGTGTCCGTACGACACTTACGTAACCCGTGATTGATTGGAGATTTTCGTGTTTTGCAGAGCTGGTCTCTGTGTTTTGTATAACCTGTTTGGATATTACATTATACTCCTTCGAACCTCCACTGTATCACGAAATTATTCTGTTGATGGAATAAATCATATACACACCGCAAAATAATTGTACAGAATTACACAAGCTATGTAAGCATACGCAATTACGTAGGCTAGAACTCATTTAAGTAAATTGTTACAGATACAATGAGTACATTTTTACCTTGTCCTTAACTTAACATATCTATGAGTGTGTATACAAAATTTTCTATGACAGCATAAAAACATGTTATAGTTGCAATCTACTTGCATCCTGAGAAATACTCCGTTTGTTTTTGGAACACACTATAGCACTATTGTATGGAAAATGGGCTTGCAAGCTTAATTAAAGCACTTTACACACTACAAATACCAAAAAAAGAACTTCATTGTATCAGCATTATACCAAAACGGTAAGTAATCCAGTTACTCCTTGAGTTTCTGTTCTCTTGATTCCAATTAAAATTGTAACCAAATGAAATAGTCAATATGACACCACTTTGGGAAAAACCGAGTCAACATCTTATGAAAGTATCAAGGATTGGAATGAATTATTGAGCAAAACATATATGAATTGGTTTAACAACACCTATTTGGGTCGCGAGGATAATCACTACACACAGTTCGCATTTTCTTACTGAAAGCATAGTTTCCAAACTTTTATATTTTGGCACCTTTTTCGTTCAAATACACCTCACTTGATTAATGTTTACTCGATTTGCCCAAACTATGTGTCATATTATAAAGATATTGGGCAGGGTAAATTGACAATTCCGGGATTGGTTTGGGGAACAGATAGCGGAAAATCTCAGCAGTGTAAATATTGTATGAGGTATATAATGGATCAGCAAACGTACGTGCTTCCACATGATGAATAGAAATTCATTTTTACCCTCGTCTTATCAAGCGGGTTTACGGGGGGGGGGGTGGCATATTCTTTTCCACGCGATTGCACAAAACAACCCAAATACTTTCATCAAAAGCTTTTTGTATTTTTGCGAAAACAAAACTGTGCCGGTAGAACGTTCACTGGGTTAGTGCATGACTGCACTGCTGCCGGTATTCTAACGTTATTTTAAATAAAAACGAATCTTAAAGATGATTTGCCGTTATGATGAGAGAAGTTTTGATTTTTGGTTATCGGTATTATTTGTATGAAGAAAACACTTATTTTGTGTTAAGTATTTACAATGCTCAAGAATCTCTTTAAATCAGTAAATTTACTTTCTAGATGCACCCCGTATTTAACGGTAGAATATTGGCAGCTGAGATTTCGGTATTCTACCGTTAAAAATCGTTATTTTGTCTAAAAGTTGTGTCTTATTGGGGGTTCCGCCAAAGAATAATTGTATGGTATATATTTCTTAAAATGTTTTGCACAGTGAGCTCTAAACGTTTTTCGTCTCTACACAAATTTTTCCTACTCGCGGAATTCATTAAGTAACTGGACGCTATATTTTTTGTTTTACGGTATGTTGGTATTTTTGGTATCATTGGAAAGAGGAGGACGTATCTATCCACGGTACCCAAACACAGCATTGAGTGCTCGTTAACGAATAATGCTTGATAAGACGATGGTCTACGGTCCGTATTCGGGTACATTTGAGCTGAATACCACATTGTAGTCTCACAAATAGAGACCACACTTTAAAGACATGGACAAAACTAGGAATATATATATATTATATATATATATATATCTACAGATATATATATATGTGCATCATTTCTTGACAAAATCACTGTATAATTTGATCTTGCGAATGTTAGAGCAGGGTAATAATTAATAACATTTAGGAACATTAAAGCATATATGAGGACTTCAGAAGTAACGAAATGACCTGTTACTATTGGAATATCATTACATTTGCTTACGGGCCGAATGTAGGGTTAAGACCGAAACTGCCGTGTGGTTCCATGCTTTGAAGTCTAAGATTGACAGGGAATCAAAGTGCAGGCAAGTATTTTTATTCCCTTGATCAAATTAAATGACATCATAAGTTCTAGGAGTATCATTTTAACAAGCCTTTGTACCTGACGACATGTGACGTTTGCAGGAAGAATATTCGTCCTTAATCGGGAGGCTTTCGTGTAAATATCTCCAAATGTAATATCGGGAAATCGGATTCGTTATAGTTTTACGTCATCACTCTAATGGCATACATTATTTTATGCGGTGGGAATCTTGAACATTTAAATTACAGCTGCGTCGTGCTTTTATAATTACCAGGAAATGGAGTTTGACACTGAAAACAGCCTCGTAACTAGAGGATCTCATGAGCACCTGTACAAGATTAAGTTAATGTGCTTGATTTGTGAATTGTGATTATCCGTTGGATGCTGTCGCCACTGAATTCTGACTGTAGCTGGCGGGCATCGTGACTTGATTCACGGTTATATGATTTGCTCCACCTGGTGCCATATTTAGCATGTTTGGTAGGAGATGTTGGGAAATTTCTTCTTCACCACAAAAAATTGATCAATATGACGATATATTTTGGGGCTGGGATTTTTTGAAACATTAATCCGTAACAGATAGTAAATAACCGTGCGAAGTCAATGGAAGTCATTAGGGTTTATCAATTCATTTATTGGCAACTTCTGTTGAAGTTGATGAAATGAAGGAGTAGTATTATGGTTAGAATGCGAAATGTCTGTGAAACAGTTCGTAATTAATTCTTTGGTGAAATATGATCTCTCCCTCTCTTTGTTCAATACCGTACCACTTTGTCCTGTTTGTTGATTATTACATTATGTGTTGTAGTAATACGAATACCCGTTTCCGTATATTAGTATTTTTAAAAAGAGGTGTATCCTTTTAAAATAAATTTGTCAATTTTAAACCTGGTTAAACTATTAACCCGGTTTTATCCCCTTGGTTGCAAACATTGTTTTTCATGGCCGAATCCCAAACATACATATATACACATTAAGAAATTAATACCTATACTATATTAATAGGATAGTTTTGAACCAGCCCGGGCCGCCCAGCTTGGGATAAACCCGTCATCGGAGGTGGTCCCTTTCAATACCCTCATCTGTAGTGCCCTTAGCTAACATGTTACGCTTAGGGTAGGGAAGGGGCAGTTACAAAATGAAATCTTCATAAACTTCATCAATACTTCTGTTATGTCCTTAAACCTGCTGGAAATTTACCCCAGCTTCCCATTATTTTATTCCTTGGTAAAAACTTTCAGGATGTACTTATTTGAAACCAAGGGTTGTGCGGGCCTTAAACGTTTTCCTACCTATCTTGTTAATGGACGTACATTATCCTCATAATGTCTTAATTAGAGGTGTCGTTTTCCTTGTCAATGGTTTGATTGACTTTTAATGCTGAAGGCGTATACATAACATAATAGCGGACAAAGCCGTGACCAATATCAGCGCTGATCTGTGGCACGCAACAAAATTATTGTTTCAAATATCTACAAGATAGTGGGGGCTGAAGGTGGGATTTTACAAAGTGAATAATTGGCAGAGAACACTAATACACAAATAAACGAGAAATGCCTTGGGTCAGCTGGCAGTATAAAACGAAAATATTCACTCAAAATCTATTCATATGTCATTGCATATACAAATTGCAGCTGAAAAAAGTGCCCGGTATTGATTAAATATTTTCTTTATTGAGAAAGTAGATTTGTATACCCCCTTAATTGAAATTGTTACATGGATGATGTGGAAATCAAAAGAGATCATCCAAATGTCCAAATCCTAATGACCACGAGGGAAGGAAAAGGAAATTGACCCGGACAAGGGAAGAGAATCTAAACACAAATCTGTAATCCGGATGATTAGGTCGAGATGGATGCCACGGTGTCGTATAGTGCAAGGTAGAAACAATTACAAAAGCGATCAAATCCACATATTTTACAATAGAAACCAAGGAAAGGGTATCAACTACTTTTTAGGCCATAATGGGATCAGTTTTCATCCTGGGGTCACACTTTAGACCCTTGTGGACCCCAAAGGGTCATTTTGATCTGGTCATTGTCAAATTAAGGCTGACTTTCCGAACCCTGCAAACGAGCCTGGGATTTCAATACATAGGGCGGAAGCGATTCCTCTCTACAATATTCTTGTGGAGATAAACAATCAATTTGCCTCATAAAAAGTACACAAATAAATTCCCGTAATGTTATGCAAATAACGCAGAAATGCTACCAAAGAGCATTTTACCATGTCCAAATATCACCGGGGCTTTTAGACGAGCTTTCAAGAACCGCTACTGAATAGCTCCATTTATGGATTAATTTCAACGGGTAATATCCAATATTTACATCATTCCGTTGATTTGTCTTGCTTAGGAATCTTGGTATAAAAGCGGTAGAAAAGCTTGCAATCCATTAATAATTTTGTCAGTTTTGTAAATGTTAGGTATTGAAAGGTATAGTGTTTTACACGTTTACAATATTTACCTACACTTACTTAGGTATTCGGACAATAATTAACCCAAAAAGAAGTTTTTATCTAAATTTTCGCCGTAGTCGTAATTTTAAATGTTCATTGCAGATGACGAATCAAATCTCTCAAACGCCCATCTAACAAATGAATTCCAACCGTTTGTGTTAGTATAGGCATGTTTTTATTATTTCTTTCATAAAACACTTTTGGAAAATGTTCTAATTTAATATGTATTTCCTGTATACTTTTGTTGTAATTTAATATGTCTATGTCCTGTATATTTATGTTTTTTCCTTGTAATCAATCTTGTGGCATGTTAATGATATGTGTCATTGTTTATTTCTATGCTTCTTAATTGTCTTGTGTGCTCTAAAGTAATTTAAGTAAAATTGGAATGTACTTTGTTACTGTAGTCACATTTTAATGTATTTTCATTAGACATTTTCATGTATTTGGCGCTCAAAGACTTCTTGTAATAAGCGACAAATAGAAATATCTTGTAATTATTATTATTAGAATTTGCTGCACAATATCTACACAAATTAAATTGGTTGATCAAATAAAAATGCTCATTAAAGGCATTATTAGAAAAATCTGAAAAATCATCAAAAATATTTAAGTTTTGCATTTCAAACACTAACATACCGTGCAAATCACAAGGGAGACAGCTTCAAAACACACCACTGACGCACAAACTCCATATTTCCCTACATAACGACCATAAATTACGACGGGCACGGTGAGCAAAGAACTTGATTGACAGGTGTACAGAATTAGGCTCCCGCACCCATGTTTATACAGGAAAAACACTCTCTTTCTTTTGAAGTGATTCACAAAAAATTACCATAACCCCCGACTTAGCACTCCATAAACTAAATAATGAGCCTTCAAACTTATGATTTATATCAAAAGTAGAAGCGGGTTATGGCTAGAATTCTCATAATACAAGGCGAAATTTAAGTTTACAAAACTCACGTGCAAAACGCCATAGACGAGAGCAGTCAGTTGTCTTCTTCACAAGTGGGCGTGGCTTAAAATATAGAATCACCGAAGCAAAAACACCGAATGCATTAAATGAGTTTGTTCGCCAGTGGCGTGGCTTCAAAACTTAACCACTTGTTTCCCGCCGGTTCCGCCCAGTTCATATCGCTTCGAACAGCTTTCTATTGTTCTCAACAACCGCCATGAACAGCCGACCAGCCGGCCATTGAATTTTGCAGCTGCTTCTAAGACCGAAAGCGACCTAATGAGATTACAACATGAATATTTTAGTTAATTTTGAAGACTAGTGACCGTGCGAACACTTAGTGTAAAACGTGATTGATTGGAGATTCGTGTTTTTCAGAGCTGGTCTCTTTTTGTATACACTTTTTGGCATAATTACATTATACTCTTCGAACCTACACTGTATCGTGAAATTTATTCCGTTAATGGAATAAATCATATACACACAGCAAAATAATTGCACAAGAATTACACAAGCTATGTAAAAATTACGCAAATTACGTAGGCATAGAACTCCATTTAAAGCAATAATAGCACATTTTTTGCAAGAGCGCCTCCAATTTTTCAAAAATTTTGAGATTTTTACACCGTTGCATTGGTAACTGGCTAGTAAACTATACCTGTGAATGGTTAAGCTCGAAAATGTCTATGTGTCGCAAACGAAGGAATTTGTAATAATTAGAATAATTAATATGGGAGATCTCCGATAATAATTCAAAGGCTGCTGGAAACAGCCTTCCAGTATGAAATAGCCGGGAAATAGCGCCATGTACGCATCTACGCTCATCCATTAGTTGTTTTATTGGTTCAGGTAAGTCAAGTTAGAGGTCATATTCTTGAGGTGGCACTATTTCATCATGGACGGACATAACCTTAGCATTTCCAGCTCTGCCGTTAAGTACAATCTGGGATCCTAATTTAAATTACAAATCGCTTATTTATGATAAATACGCATTTTTTGAGCATTCTCGATTCACAGGTGTAGTTCCTATATACTTACCAATTTACACTGTTCCAAAAATATCAATTTTGAAAATGTGGGGCGCTCTTCAAAAATTTGCTGTTTTTATTGCTGTAGTAAATCGTTTTAACCCCACCCATACGAATAAGTACATTTTACCTACCTACTCAAACAAAGATTATGATATGTATACAAACATTTCCATGAAAAATAGCTTAATCAACTTTGTTCAATCTACTTGCATCCTGAGAAATACTCCGTTGTTTTGGGACCACACTATAGCATATTAAATAAGTGGCCTTGCAAGCTTAATTACAAGCAACTTTACACGCTCCAAATACGCAAAAAGAACTTAATTGTATAGCAATTATACACAGAAACGTAAGCTCCAGTTACTCCTAGGGGTTCTGTTCTCTTGATTCCAATTAAAGTTGTAACCAATGAATATCAATATGACACCACATTTGGGTAAAACGGAGCTAAAATCTAGTTATTGAGTATTGGAATGAAGAATGGAGCAAAATCAGAATTCGCGAATTTTCACGTTTTCCTGGAACGCATAGTTTTTCTTGATTTCCCGTGGGTTCTTCTGAGCTGGAGGGAATTTGATGCACATGGAATTATAGAACACGTTATTTGGTCGCGAGGTTAATCAATACATACATTGGCATTGCTTACAGAAAACGCACAGTTTCCATATTTTTTCTTTGCCATTCCATCCAATGCCATCACTTTATTAATATTTGCTCGATTTGCCCAAACGAAGTGCCATATTATAAAGATATAAGCGAGTAAATTGGCAATTTAGCGGTGATAGTTATGGGGAACAAAAGAGCGCAACTCTCAGTGCAAGGGTAAAGATTTTACGAGGTTTTATAATGGATCAGCAAACTTAAGATTGCTTCACAAGAGTAATAGAGATTTAAATTGACCCTCGTCCTATTACCAAGGGTACAATGGGGGGGTGAACATTTCCTTTTCCACCGATGCACAAACTTGCCAAACACTTTCAACAAAAGGAATAGAAATTCATATACCCCGTCTTACAGGGGTACAAGGGGGAGGGTCGACATTCCTTTTTAGCAATGCACAAAAACGCAACACGTTCGTCAAAAGCTTCTTATAAATTTTGCGAAACAAACGTTTGAGGTTAAGCACGGTTCATTGGTGGGTTAGTGCATACTGTCGAAGTCGTATTGGTGATTTTTACCACCAAGAATAATTGTATGGTACATTTCTGAAAAAGTTCTGCACATATGGTTCTAACTGTTTCGTCTATATACCAATGTTGCCGACTCGCGTATTTCAGACGTCCATTGGGGTGACGCTATCAACGAATGTTGGCTTTTCTGGTATTTATTGGAAGAGGAGGACCATAGCTTATCCACTGTAACCACCAACACAAAGCTTGTTGGCTTATAACGAATAAGGCTTGATAAGACGTTGGTTAACGGTCGTATTAGGGCACATTTTGACTGAACACCACATTGTAGTCTCATAAAAGACTATCTGTCTATTTAAGCGCCCATCCCCATTTATTGGAAAGAGTTAGCTGTACTCTGAAGAAAACCTAATAAATGAACAAAATAGGTAATATCTCTGTATCATTTCTGAACCAAATCACTGTCTCATTTATCTTGCGAATGTTTGAGCAGGTTATTACTAACTTAGGAACATTAAAGCATTATTGTCGAGTTTCATACGTAACGAATGATGTACGTTTCTTCACAAATCTAAAGCCGTGACCGATTGTGACATTTTGTTACTTGTGTGCCTTTGCACGAAAATAGGTGGTAGTTCTGCGTGTAATGTCTAGTTAAAATTGACATTAAATAACGTTTTGCTTTAATAAAAAACAAAATATATATCTTACAAACTTATATTATACACACAATGATTTCCCCTGTGTTTGAATGTTGTAAGTCAGAATTTGGGCAAAATTTTACTCTACAAACATAGAAAGGGGCCCAATAGACATATTTTAGTCGGTAAAAAATATGGGTAACCTCAAAACCTTTACAAATCCTTTTACTACCAAACCAAAAAAGGTAAGAGGAAACCGATCACATACTTGAGTGTAAAAGAACCATCAACTCCATTAAAACCTATGAAAGTGATACAAATTAACAATAAGAGTTCATCTCAAGACCTTCCAACGTCTACCTCCTAACAGCGCCTTGGAGATATAGCACAATTACGAAGACAACGGACCGTGATTTTCCAATAAACCGCAATTTAAGAATTCCCTTCGGCGAACCTTCGACAGAGACCTTCCCTCCTCTCAACAAATTAAAGCTGCACTAATTAAATCACCGTCAGCCGAATTAAACTGTCTAACGTCGGCAATAATATGCCTTGTATTTCTTTTGTGTCAATTCATCTCAATTGATTGGCTGGCTAGAATGTTACAATGTCATACTAAAAATCAAGGTCCTCAGTAATCGTCTAATTATGTACGTATAACATCCCTTAGTACACTAAAGCCAACACTCCTTAGACTGAGATCCTTATTCCTTCACACGACTTTCGTTATGAGGTTTTGTGAACATGAAATCAAGTCTGACGTTGGCATTTGTGATCGTTCTGAAGCTATAAGGAAGGAGATTCAAAATCTTTAAAGCTGAAACGAGGAATTACTAGCCGGCAATTTTGTATCCATATCGTTATAAAGATTATTTTCCTTTAGTCTGACCAACATTGAAACAATACGGTTTCGGGTCATTCCAATGAAGCATGTTAAGGGCATTTGTTTCCGAGGGTCTTCCACCACTCACCGAAAACAACCTCAATCAGTCATTTATTTTTTAAATTATCCATTAATAAGGATAAAAATTTTATTTTCTAAGTGCAAACGTTGTTGTTCTCGACTACACCCTGAGTCGAAGTCATTCTGGGGGTTAGAATTACCCATGCCAATTTTTTTGAACTGACAACGCTGTCACTGATTGCGCTGGTCATACTGAGACAGAAAATGCCATTTTCTCTTTTGAGACTCTGACATCTCCATCAGTAGCGGCACAAGCTCCTTTCTGGGATGCAAATTGCGGAAAAGTTTGATTGTTTTTTTTGGGGGTGGGGGGGGGATTTGTGGAAACATCCCAAAAAATTTTTTGTTGCCCGAAATCACAATATTTAGGATTTTTTGGCCCCCATCGCTCATTTTTTTTTTTTTTTTTTTTTTTTTTGGGGGGGGAGGGAAAATAAAATACAACAACTCAGGTTAGACCATGTCGATCGCCGTTCAGTGTGCCTTCAAATTATGCTTCCAATGTCATACACCGTAAAATAAGTTTAAACCCACTTTAAATAATTTGTCAGATTTTCAATTTCCCCACTTATTTAAAATGTTTCTCTCACTTTTCTTAAAGTGACAGCAGGAGATTTTTTTAGGATCAAAGTTTCTCTCTTTTTATTTTACTGGATCGGTCGTAGACCACCTACCGTGAACGTTTTGAGATTATTGAAGCAAACATACAAAAGAAAACCGCAAACCTTGTTTTGAACTTGCCTCTATCGCACTCGACCCTATAGAAAACCATTCTTTTACTTTCTGTCGTGTACGACATAAAGTACTAAATCATCATCTTATTACATAAAGACGGCGTATTCGTCTAATTCACTTCAGGTGTGATCTAATACATTGGTAAGCATTCCAAATATCCACAAAACCGGGGTTCGACAAAAATTGGGGGCGTTTCTTTCTGGAAATCTCCTCATGTCTCTTTAAGGTTAGCCCCAACAACTCAGCAATTTTCAAGCTATAGAAAACATCTTCAAACCTTCTTACCCAAACTTGGAGAACGTGGCCATCATTTATGACCCTACTAAGTCTCCGTAATCCACCATCTGTGACCTTGTTTGATCTGTCAAATCCTGCATGCCGTTGGCGGGAAAAGTGTTACATGTAAGACTAAGGGATGGCTTCAAAACTCACCCACCAATTGGCAGGCGGTTAAGAACTGGCGGTTTGAACTGGCGAGATACCGTTTGGTGAGTTCTGAAGCCTCTCCCAAGCCTACATTCTTGAATAACTGATTTCTGACATTTTATCTTTTAAACATGTTGCCCAGTCGAATCCAAAAATATCAAGCCTATCAGTTCATAATGCACTTGTCTGTATCAATGCACTTAAAGCAGGCGATATGACTATAACAAAATATAAATGAACAGATACAATACACTTCCTGGATTCAACCATTCGTGTTAAAATAATACCACACGGATACAAAGATACAATACTATTGGTTTTAATGTGATTTTGGTTTGGATGCTATATTGGCAATATCAGTTTGTGCAAAAGTACAGCAACACCGGTGTGAAAGTAAATATAGTCCGTCGGGAGCCATGGTCCGAGCTCCATAGACGACAACGGAATAAAGCATGAAACTAACGTTGCGTGAAGAGTCAACTGAATCGAGTGTTCTATTCTTTACCGTTGTAGGTGGACTGTGAGTCCGCCGGACTATAATTACTTCTACACCGGTATTTCTCTAGCTATCACTGGCGAAAAGTACACTTCGATTTAAAGTGTTCACAGCCTGGAGTAGAACATGTCCATCAGTTCGGCAAGCAACGCCTCCCCGTAGTAGGGTGTAACATTGTCCGGGGAAGACTTTCATTAAACCCAAACATGCGGGATAAGAAAAAAATAACGAGCATTGCTTAACCTTCTTCTTCTTCTACGAGTTATTCCCACTTGGTGATGGGGTCGCTGCGGCAGGCACTATCCTCTTCCAGCTACGTTTGTTTTGGACATCAGCAGCTGATGCTCCGACGACCTTTAGGTCACTGTTCACACAGTCCAGCCATCTCTGTTTCGGCCTCCCCCTTCTTCTTTTTCCTGGTTTCATCTCCAGGGTATATCTGCCAACATAGCTTGGGTCCTTTCTCTTTACGTGGCCAAACCACCTCAGACGGGATTTTCTGCACAGCATGCCAATGTTTTCTACCTGCAGCCTCTCCAAGATGTCATCATTTCTAACATGGTCTTTTCTCGTATGCCCACATGTCCATCTGCACATTTTCATTTCAGTTACTTCCAGTCTCCTGGTATGCCGCTTGGCCAACGGTAGTGTTTCTGTGGCATAAAGCATTGCTGGTTGTACAACAGTCTTACAAACCTTCCCTTTCACTCTCTCTGGGATCCTTTTGTCACACAGGACCCCTGACACATTCTTCCAGTTTTTCCACCCACTCTGCATCCACACCTCCATTTCTTTGTAGGGTGCTTCTAAGGTATTTGAATTCAGTGACCGCTGGCAACTGCTGGCCCTGCATCTTTACACCTCCTTGGGATGCACCATTTAGACACATATACTCCGTTTTAGATCTTGATACTTTCATTCCCCTCCTCTCCAGGGCATCCCTCCATTTCTCTAATTTCTCCTACAGCTCTTTTCTCTCTTTTGCTGACAAAGCAACATCATCTGCAAACAGCATTTGCCAAGGAGCTGTCTTCCTGTGAGGATATCCATGATGACGGCAAACAGGAAAGGGCTAAGTGCTGAGCCTTGGTGTAATCCAACTTCAACTGTGAAAGGTTAACTGATGCCTGCTGCACACTTAACAACTGTAACACTCTGATGGTACATATCCTTCACTAAGTTGATATACTTTTCGGGGACACCTTTACTACGCATGCACCAATAAAGCTCTTCTCTTGGTACTCTGTCATAGACCTTCTCCAGGTTGACGAAGACACTGTGCAGCTCCATAGTGCTTAATAAACTCTTAAAAAGCCGTTTGAAGATGGATTGTTAGATGAAATTGATTTCATACATGTGTAATATTCTGTCTGTAGATTATTGTGCAATATAATATTTATAATTAAATGAAAGTCAATAACAGAGGAAACAAATAAAAATGCTTATGCTAACGTTGAACTTGAGCTTTGTTGCGCAGATTCGATTAATGTGCAATTATGGACCCCTTTGGTGGATGAAGCCTTAACTTTTGTTCTAGGCCACCGATTCTAGACTTAAATACGGCTACTATTAAGACAGAGTTAACAATCTCAACAAAAATCCCAAGCAAAGTTTATTTTAAAGTTGGTTTCCTTATTTTTCAAAGATTCTTAACCATTCTTCTGCTTAGATTATTTAGGGGGAAACTTTGTGTTTATATGACTGAAACTTTCCATTGTCTTCTATAAATGATTTTGATATGAAACTGCAAAATTAATTCAATAAATGAGCTGACGTGAGCTGAGATGAATGCATAGAACTCAATATAGGCTTTGAAGTCAAGCTTTGTATGAATTTCCTGCAAATCCTATAGAACAAATAATGTGTCACACGTTATAGACTTAAATTAATAATCTCAAAAAAATCGAGGCAAAGTTTGATGCAGCGTTTCTGTTGTCACATTATGTCTTTCAAAATGTCTGTCCTCGGGATGTTTGCCGTTACACGGGAAGCTTTCTGACATTATGATTTTTTCCGTATTCTAACCACCTGCTGCACTGATAAGCTTTGTTACTACGAGATAGACGTACATCGGCCGACACCTACGATAGCTGCCTTCTGGGAAATGTTGTGTAATAAGTGTAATTACGTCTAGTTATAAGGCATATTCAGGGATATGTTTGAAAAAATGCAAAACTTCTTGATCAAATTTTTCAAATAATCTTGTTAAGATTGATGATAAGGTTTAAACTGATTATATCTTGAACAAATCACAACTGCCTGTTCACTATGTATACATATAATTTGGCAGTGTCCCATACGCATGATTTTGAGGTGCTTTTTAGTTATTTTTTTCATAGCGACAGTTCTGAGGGAGCGGTCATAATTTACCGTACGCAAAGGGCAATGGGAGGAATTGTATAAGACATAAGATAAAATGAGGGTAACTTGATTCTTGTTTGTTAAATGACTAGTGAAGAATGCCAAACAAATATCACTCGAAATTCTCTTTTCAGACTGTCGTAAATAATGGTCGTTCTCTAAGGTATGGAGATAAGAATTGGAGCAAGCCAACAATATTAATGAATACAAGGTGATACTTTAGAAATTGTCCAAACTAATTTTCAAATAAATCTTCAAAGCTCTAGGATATATACACAACTTTGTACATCATCCGTGCATTCCTGAGTGTTATGGGAAGTCATTCACATCATTTAGAATGCATTGCACATCGTTTCGTCATCCATCAACGCCATCCATCGGTCATGTAAATGTAATATCATTCACCTTTGACCAATTCCAGCGCAGTTACCATAAAACATGGGACGCATTTACCATCTTGCTATCAAAATAGAATTCCCAAAAATAAGGTGTCATTTTTTTGAGAGTTTACAGCTTATTTTATTTTGCGCCACTTTACACCATTACCCGAAAACTTCCCGAAAATTTAAACATGTGTTTTCAACATATTACGCATGACAATATTGAAAACCATCCACCGTCGATTCGGAGAGCCGTAAGCTAATTAGTGGAAAGTTTGCCGCTCTGCATTCGACTATGAAGTTGCTGGATGACCACCAGTGGCTCTCCAGAACTGACGTCCTTAAGGTAATTCCATTTAGATGTCCAACCATCGACTACACTAGATGTGAACTACTATTTTTCTCATTCAAAGAATGTTTGGTCTGGAAGTTATGAGAGAAAATATACTCCAATTAGTCTACTTATACACAGTACTCTATGGGCTCACAAAATCCCGTTGCTAGCTCTCACATCAAACGGATTGAAACTTTTTGCAGACGGGGTTTTTGGGTGAAGGCAATTCTATCTAGATGAAAACTCTATATACTTCGGGTCATCACCTTTAAATCACACTGCACATTTATGAGACAAAATTCAATAAAAACCTCTGTAGAATTTTAACACACGGAGGCCATATTGGGTGCGTTACGTAGGCCTATGCATGTTTGTTTACCTGAACAAGGTTTATACTCAATTTGTTATTTAAAAATGTGCATTTCGGAAAGTTAGAACATAATTCCATTAAAATGCTTTGAGTGTATTATATATGCTTTATAAAAATAAAAATAATAATGGCGATATTAAAGATAAAGCCTTAACATTTCACAGTGCACCATTAAAGTAGCGCCTTCAAGTTCCCACAAAACTAAATCAACACAAAAGGACGCCAGTCTTGCAGCGCAGCTGCACAATGTTTAACAATAAACAATGGACCAGATACTTAAGATGAGGAACGGAAATGGATAGAGAATAAAGTGTTAGCGGCAATTTTAAACCAGGCTGCATTTCGAAAATTTGTTAGTAAAGATCTGCACGTCTAGTTGAACGTCTCTAACATTTACAGACAATACGATCTGTGCAGGAGGGTAAAAGGACACCTGTTAACATCCTACTACTACCTATTAGGTTGACATGGTCTTTTTGAAAAAAACATTTATTTAAATTATAGGAAGGAGCAGTCAGCATGCAGCGATGTGGAAAGTCGTTGCTTTTCTAACCCTGAATAATTGGCTGCCGTTTCAATTCGACCAACGTGACAAAAAGTTTCGTCAAAGAAAATGATACATTTAACACGGAGATGATACAATTCTGCCGTTTTTTATCGCTCAATATATTGTTTGAGACTAAATTAATCAGAGTAAACATAATAAATGAAATTATTAATTAAAAAAAGAAAAAACCTAAAAAATTAAAAAAAAAAAAAAAAAAAATATTTTTAAAAAAATACCGACCTGATTTAATTGGATTTTTTTAAAAGTGGGCTACGGCCCTTAATAGTGACATGAAGTAATAGTGTGCAGTATATTGACATTATCTTGAGGTAATCTAATAAATGCGGTCTTTGCCGTCCAGCGAATGAAAATAAAACAAATATCATTTTATGTGGTCGCGTATGGCGTGGCGGTTTTGTTGGCAGACAAGAGTATGAACCTTCAGTCCTCAACGCTTGGTTCGTGCATGCATTGTCTTTTTGATGTTCACTCACGATGTAAGAAATGTCCTTGAGCACGAAAATCCCGGAAGATATTAGTATAAAACGGGGTTGTCGCGACTTAAAAGGCGACAACTTTGTGGCTTTTTGGTTTGCATGGTCTTCATGATAACATTTTACCTTGATTATAGTAGATTCACCCATCAGTCACTCTAGTACTTTTCCGAAGGTATGAGCTTGATGAGGGGAGTGCAGTATCTGAATGTTGAAATTAAAATTCCGCGCTATTGAAACCGCTTGAAATATCATCCGATGCAGAGAAAAATCAATGCCTAGAAGTGAAAACTATCAAGTCAACGTAAACTCATTTATAGACACTATGCAATGCGACTTCAGACTTGGCGATTAACCTATATAATCCCTTGCCCTACGGTAGAAATACCAAGATTACAATAGCTCACTGTGTTTATCGCTGGAATTCACTACCAGGTGAATGGATTGTCTCATCAACGTGGCCTCTTGCCACGCAGCAATGCTGCCTATTGCACGTTCAATAGTCTAGCTACATTAACTCTCAAATATTCTGACTCATGGTATTTGCTTCAATGGTATTGTTGTAAGACAGTGAGTTTGAAATGTTATTGAAGTTTCCCATGAATTTTGTATTTTGAATACGAAGGAATAAAGGTCTTTGTACTCTCTATTACAGATGGATGTTACCACTGAAATGACAAGATTATCTTAGTTCTTCATGAAACAGTTGCAATAGAACACTAATTCCTCCCCTCCCAACTAATCGACGCTGTCCAAAACTTTTCCTCTGGCTGACACGATGGGGTAAATCTAGTTAACTCAAACTCAAACCAGTTTCCTGGTCAGAAAATAAACTGGTCTCGTGCCATTTTGATATGAATGAAAGCTATGTTTATTAAAAATGGCCTTTATTTTTTGGTCAGATTTTCCCCGGTCAAGCGAATTGTTAACAAACTTGTACTTTAAAAGTTTTGAAAAATAAACAAATTATTAAACGGACCTAACTTCATCACTAAAAAGGGACATAGTCAAATTTGGTCATGAACATATTTCGTAAAATACCCAGAATTCTCTTCACCTTGCAATCTTCCTTCGCACCGGCTTATATGGGCGGATTTTGGGTAAAACCTATGTGTATAGGCTGACTTTCTGTCTCGCACATAGTTGACATACTACGATCGCGATTGTATCGTGTTAGAATCGCGAGTGTTTACTGAAGCATTAACGCTGCATACTGACTGGGAGTGGTAAACATGTTTAGGTTTATTAAATTTGTATACAAATTACAAAAATAAAACAAACATTATTTCCTCCCAATTGATACATCGAAACTTGGTTTTTAACAATTAGCGAAAATACCTAGTCATTGAGGAGCATTAAAGACGCTTAGAGATTTGAATACAATGTTTTGTGTAATAAGTTAAAATAGTCAACCACAATTAAAGATCTTGTCCCCCTATTGAATCGGAATTTCCTTTTGATGCAGTGGTATAGCAAATACACACTGGACCTTGTTAAATAAAATTCCGGATCGGGATTTTATTAAAAATTTAAATAGCATAAGTTGTTAGAAAATTGAGGGTGGTATCCCCGGGTAAATCTCTAATAAGCCTTTAAATGATTTTCCCATGGACATACATCTGTATATCTTGTATCTGTAATTTATAAACAGACAGTTTTCGATAACAGTGATAGCTTTGACTGTTCCAAGCATGGCTTCCATGTTCCAATTCACCTTGTAGTAATATCCCCCAGGACATCCCTTGGTATTGCAGCGTTCCTTTGAATAATCTACCCAGGATCAAATACCATTTCAAGGGGGAGTCGTGTATTACAATGCGTCGAAGTGTTTCTGATCATAACTTGGACATGGAGGGGAGGAATGATGGTGGGAGGAATCCAAAAACAATGCAACATTTTGACAAATTTCACAATTTTAAAGAAAATCATTAATTAAAATTTATGAAATATCACTCGTACATTTGTAAGTTTGAGATAGAAAATTTTAATCAGCTGATTTGATGCTGAATTTACACCAATAAATCTGTAAGTGGTTAAGTGTAACTTGAGAGACTAATACTTACAGAATAAAACTGCCCAAAAATGATAAAAGCGTTGTCTCAGGATTGTAAAATCCGACAAAGTAATTTTTGTTCTTAAACATACAGGATCTCTAGATTCCAGACTATGTACTAATGAGACAGGAATCGTGATTGGCCCATTGGATGCGCCAATTTAGCGTCCATCCAATAACAAAACAGCGTCGTATCTTTTTGACAATATTACGTAGGGCGTAATACCGGTGTGAAGGCAACTATAGTCCGGTGGGAGCCATAGTCCGGGCTCTATAGACGATAACGGAATAAAGCGTGAAACTAATTTTGCTTGAAGAGTCAAATGAATTGAGTGCCCTATTCCTTACCGTTGTAGCCGGACTGTGAGTACGCCGGACTATTATTACTTCTACACCGTCACTGGCGCATTTTCACAAAATATGAAATTTCTTCAATAATATAAATGAGTATGGGTCTATGATATTCATTTAATAGACACATTTTTTGTTTACCCATAAGGGAGCTGATTTGGTCTTAATCGTTTCAGGTGAGGGCTAATGTAAAGCTTTACAACCATGCAAAAATAACAATTTTGAAAAATCTTGAGGTCGCACTTTTTTCAAATGTGCCAGTGTCTCTTTACCTATACATCATATCATAAGCAGGCATATATTCATTTCATTCACGGCCGCCATTCACACAAACTAGGTACGTTTATCCACAAGATTAAATTATTTTGTCATCACGCTACGTCATTGGGCTGATGTATACACGCAGCGTTGACAGAACATTCAAAGACCAATAATGAATACAGTCAGAATAATCAAACCACGAACTTAATTTGACTGTGAAAATCGTTTGATTAGAAGCTAAGGCTTAGAAAACGTTAGCGATAATTGATGAGAGTTTACTATGTGGTGCTATGCAGCCCCAATTCATTCAAAAAGAAAATAATAGATAAATATATATGTATTATTTCAGAAGTCAGTGGCTATTTGGAGCCTTCCTGCGGTCTTTGCAATGGTGTGTACAGTCAAAAACCAAAAAATCTTAATGAGGCTTTGGGGCCTCGACCCCCACCCAATTCTGTTGTTTGGTTTGTACTGGGCACGCCTTTGAATTTTAGAATTCATCTCAAAAGCCACTCACATAACACTAGGCTGTCTAGATCTCATCAACTAAAAGAATATTTATGTGGGTTTGGAGTATTTTATTAAAAAAAATGCACCAATTTTTATCAATGAAGGAAAGAGTCAAGACTAGGTCCTATACGATTAATAACTTTTTATTTTTTTAATGCCCCTGATATATTTCCAGTCACAGCGAGCGATTTCTGCTCCTGGGCCATGCGTAACACTTGATCTTGAGTCAAAATCCGGCACTGCACACGCGAATCGCTCGCTGCGACTGGTAGGATATCATGGACTTGTTTCTGGATTTGTAAATGTTTGTCTTGATTTGCGGGATTTGATTTCTGGATTTTTTTAAATCGCCTATATTTTTTAAAATTTTATTTCTTTGTTTACTTGTTGTTCTTATTTATTGTATTCTTTGTTATTTATTATGAATGAGACCAGTGGATTCCGTAGCCTACAGCCTAATAGGGTTTGTCCCTAAATATACACATGTACAGTAGTTTCTATAGGTCCCATATCGCCTGATAACGTTTGTTACGAAGGAGAGACTGAATACCTACAGAAACACGGACACTTGCAGACTGCCTCTGCAGCTAAGAGTCTTCTGTAAGGGCCCAAGGATTAAAGGGGATGAAATGATTACAGCCAAGGTCCCTGGAAACTTCACTATGAACTAGTAAAAATCTCAATTCCCTTGATACAGTTCCGTAGATTTCATTCAACAATGTATTAGAAAATACCACCCTCTGTTTTTTTTTGGTGTGATGTATGATACCCAGATCACACATGGTCAGTTCATGTCAATGTATTGACAAGTACAACCCACTGAACTGTGTCATTGGTGGCATGAGCATATTGTAAATCATAGTGTTTCGGTGCCGTGATGATCCGCCGTAATATAATGCTTCCCGAAAAAGAATAATAAAACACTAGTTTTCCACTTAAATTGATTATGAACCACCAAGTCGTTTTGCTAGATGAAATTTGATTGTTGCTGATTTTCTTTGCATAATACCAGATAATTCATTAAATGTCTGGACGTGTTCAGTGTTATAAGACATTCAACGACTCCTGGTTTGTTCTAACAACATGGAACGTTATGCATTTTCAAAACGCAAGGACATAATTTTGTATCATAGTATACAAAAATTCCTTTAGGCGTTCTCTATACAATATATTCGCCTTAGTAAAAATTTTATTTTAATCACCTCTTGATTTAAGGACAGCAAACCTTAAAATGCATAAACAAAGATCATTCTCTTATTTAAAAGGAATAATTTGGTATTCGTATGGTGTGACAGAATAATGCATATCAAACCAGTCTTAGGACACGTTCGCATCAAATAAATAAAAAATCAAGGATACACCTAGGTACGGTATGGTACATGGAAGTGACTTTAATAGCTTTTTAATCAAACCTTTCAATCTAATAGTCCCATGGCCATTACGCCTGATATGACGCGTTCAGATATTAGAGATCGATTGCTAATATAAATGTTAATGAAATTCATCATCAAGGAAAGTGTTTATATTGATTGCGTTGTCTTTTTAATTTCTTATTTGGCCTTGCCACTTTATAAGCCAATAAGCATTCAATTCGTAAATCTTAAATTCGTAAATCGTGCTGATTCTTAGGATTTTATTGAAGCAGTTTCGAAGCAGTTTCGAGCATTGTGGCAGCAATTTATATCATGTCAATTTGAGCCTAGCGTCACGCTCAATGTATTTCCCTTGGGCCGGCTATTTTAACGGGTTTTCAAATGCTCATGAAACATCGTATGGTAAAATTAAGAGGAAAAGGCTGCCCACAGGGACATGTATTAAGTTCGCAAATATATCCTGGTAGCAATTAAGTCATTTTATACATTACAAACTTGATAAATCTGTGTTAAAACCTTGAATCCCACTGTGTGGCACTAGTCAATGCATAAAATATTCCCCTATTATAGCAAAATGCCCTACGAATAAGATTGACAACTCTGTCATTGACAGCAGGAAATAATTCTCGACCCAGGAGAGATTGGCTTAAAACAGCCATATTTTGCTTTATTTTCTGTTTTGTTTGTAAATATTAAAAGTGTCGTGGAACTTACACAAGTTCATTCAGCAGAGTTCCTTTTGAAATATTTATTATTTGAGTATAGAGTACAGACCGATCTATACTGAAAATAACGTCTGTATTGTTTACATTATAAACAATTAATCATGTAAATCTCCAAACACTGTATCAGCCAATGCAGATTATTTTTTGGGGGATCGGAACTTCGGATAAAGTGGTCTTTTTTTTAAGTGGACCTTTTTTTTCGAAGTGGACGATTTGTGGACATAAAATGGTCCTTTTGAAGGGTCTTTTTGAAAATTTCATCCCCACAAGTGACCATTTTTTATGTGGAATTTGTGGGTGTGGGTGGATGGGTGCACCGCGTATGCCGCTCCTATGGATACATTCCATTGCACACCTGCTACTGACAATGTCCAATAAATTGAAGCTATTATTAAGCATTGCCCATTGTCAACAGCAGGTGTGTGGTGAAAATGGCCTGAGTGGAGCTCAAACACTATCAACAATGCACCGCATTCCATTGCACACCGGCTACGGAAATGTCCGGTACATTGACCCCTATTAGTTTTACGCATTGCCATTGTCAACAGCCGGTGTAATATTGTTGTCTAAGTGGGCTCAAACACTATCAGACAATGCACATATTCCATTACATCGACTGCTGACAATGTCCGGTACATTGCACTATTAGTTACGCATTGCTCAATGTCCACAGCGGTGTATAGTGGAATGGCGAGTGCGGCTCAAACACGTGATCAGGACAATGCCAATCAATGCCAATAATGTCAATTCGATACAAAACAATACGCCAAAAATCAGATGTAGGTGCGATTGGGTGGTTAAATTTGGTCCAACCCATGGCCACACAACGACTGGAACTGACACCATCAGGTCGCGCGTGATTTAAAAAAACCGCATCAATGAATACATCTTTTCCCTTAAGGCGCGCATTGCAGATGAGAAAAAAGAGATGTATCTGAGCACAATGATAATGGTAAACTATTATTACACCTGGCCACCTCTAACACAGACATTAATTTGGGGATCACTACCGATTAGTGTAATATGCAAAGCGGCACCCACAGTATGTGGAAGAAGCGGGAGGCAGCCATGCTTTCTATTGTTTGGTACTCTAGGGTTTTCTTTGTGCTTGGTCGGCAAAACATGCGAGCGGGAATATTTCGAAAGAGACGTAACCGTTTGGCCTCCTCTATCATATTAGAAACTCTTTGGTACGAACCAAGCGTACGAACTTGTAAATGGAGGTAAATTTGGAACTGTTACACCGTGCCCCGAGCACACTATATATAGTTATCTAATTCTTGAGTTCAGACAAAAACTCACTTTAGCCGTGTGTATTGTAATTGTAATAGGCCGCCTAAGCAAGTGAATGCAGGACATGAGCAAAGACGAGGTAATGAGTGTTTCAAAGAAGAAAGTGGAAGAGTATAAATCAAATAGTGTGGACCTTAATGTTTTTGTATTATTTTTATAAGTATAAAGCAAAATAAATAATGTTAACATCGGCTGCATCTAGAACAGGTTCAACTTACAAACAAACAAATACCAAAATTAAAAGGGGGTTCGGTGTAAGGGAAGGACATACATAGGTTTATGTAACGCCTAGCAAAAATAAAAGTGCTTTTAAAACATTTTATATGTTTGTATATGTTCGACAGAATGTATAAAAATTCTGTTTCATAGTAGGGTTATAAATTGAACCCTATTCTAGACGTTTGGGGAAGAAGGGTTTGAAGATTTTTTCTTTAGTTTGAAGTGTGCTGAAACAGAATTTTTGGGTCCAACCTTGGCAAATGTGGGACTTGTCCATTTTTGTAATTCCAGTCACATATACATAGACCAAAGCTAGTAACCAAGAAGGCAACACAACCAATTAAATGTGCGAGGATACATAATTTAAGAATACAAAGTTAATTCGGGCCTACGGGGACACGTCTACATAATTTCCTATCGTGTGCAACAATTAGCTCATCTGATTGCCTTGAATTGTCACGTGTCTATGCGTGGGGTTGTGAAACTGAATTGCGCTAACAATATAGGAGCATAAAACTTTTGCTCACCGAAGACATCCTTATTTTTTACTAAATAGATGTCCTGTTCACTTTAAAGAAGGGGATGTTGACAGTAGTTCGATTGTCTTGAGTAATGTTGTGCAAAAGAATGACGCATGCTCTTTTTTGCAGTAGAACTCTAGAGCATTGCTTGAAGAATGCTTATATTTGAACAATAAGTTGAGGGTAAACTCTACAGCGATCACATATAACTTTCCTACACTAACGCGTGTGACTGTGTTGACAGGACTTGAGTAGAGGAAGCAGAAGAGACGAACAAATCGATTCAAATGACACAACATCAGTCCATCTGTTAGTGCAACTTGTTACAGCGCTGATGGACACGTGTTGTAAGTCGTCAGCGTATCTATACGGCGTATTGTCAATTTAGACTTTGGCGTAGGCATAGAGTTAGGTGTACACTTAGGGTTAGGGTTGGGAGTAATGTTACGTCTATACATACCTACGTGATTTCTACGATTATGAGTGGTCCAGAACCGGTCATAAAAGCCGTGTTATAATTGGCCGTAAGTTATTAATGAGAAGTTCTTCCTTATCCAATCAGATCAGTTGTTTCTTAACCAGTATAAACGAGTATGATGAAATAGTATTGATTACACACTCCTAGACCCTCGCAATCCGACTCGCAATTAAAATACCTTAAGGGGGGTCTATGTTTTCAAATTGAAGAAAATGAGTCTACTAGCATAATTGAGATTATAGCATGACAAGAAACTTTCAGCTTTCATTTGCTTTTTGTTTGAGGTAAATAGGACATTCCGTTAAATTTTTTTGTTCGATTTAAGCAAGCAAGTCTCACACGTTCGATGCATTTTTGTATACATTTATATGTAAAAAGTGCTTACCCTGTGATTTTTAAGCATTTTTTGTTATTATTATGATCACATATTACAAGCTTTTTCAAAATTAATTTATCAAAACATTAAATAAATTAATTATGCATCAAACCAACTTGAAATTTCAGCGCGACAGGCATTTCTTATGTATTCTTATTATACACACCCCGGATATTAACACGATTATTTAAAAGAAAATATTTAACCTTAGATCATCCCCTATTTGCACCAAAAGCAATCAAAATGTAATTAATTTATATTTAAAAGAAATGAACAATTATTTCCAAATTATAGGCCAAATAATATTTTTTTTAAGTTGTATTATTTTCGATTACCGTTCGCTCAATATCTCAAATGGTGCAAATCACGATTTTATGAAAACGGGAACGAAACGAACTCAAAAACGAAAGAAGAATGTTATCACACATGAAATTTGGGTACAGATATCAAGCATCCAAGGGCTATGAAACCAAGAAGCCGGATTTTTGATTAGGGCTCCAGTTTTGAATTATGTATAAAGTTTCCTGATTGGCCAGCTCTGGGTGCCATGGCAACCATATCAAAATCCTGTTTCATGGTTTTTCTGCGCATTGTACCATGTATCTAGTATGGTGTAATGGCAAGTTACCGTAAGCAGTTACATTTGTTCCGTGTTGTTTAGGCCAATCAGAGCCCCGTTCAGTTACCATGGCAACAACTTTTCAACATGGGCTACCCAATATGATTTACAAACATGCATATGATAACCTTGTAAAGTCAAGTAAATGGCCAATCGAAAATTTGGTTGTAAAAAACGTAGACCCACCCTTAAAAAGAAATGTTGAAGCTCTTACTATACTTTTCGGTCTTCCCTTTTATTACGTCTTCGTCGTCTTTGCTCCATGACGCTCTCTTGGTTTGTGTCCTTAAGTTTCTCTATGGCTATTAACCTCTTTTTTCATTAATGTCCATCTCCACTTTCTTCTCCATCATAGTCGATGTACCTTTCTCCATTCGGATCTAAGCATTTGGTATCTCACCAATCTCTTCTCTCGTCTCTGTTCTCTCAGCAAACCCAATTCTAATTTTATGGGGAATTGTCTCTCATTATCCCATTTTTCTTTCTCTCTATATATTTCTCTAATTGCAATCTCATTCGGTTCTCAGGTCCCCATGCTTCTCGCTCTCTCTCTCTGGTCTCTGTCCTCTCCAATCTTTCTCGCTCATGTTTTTTCTCCCTTCTACTAGTCAATAATTTATGATGTGACCCCACACAAATTGCTAAACAGAACAATTTTGGTTGTTTGTTAATATATGTGAAATAGTCCAAAAGAATATATTAAAGTCTCCAAAATCAACCTAGTGGAACACGCAGAAATAAGGGGGCAACGGTTGTACAGGGGTAAAAATAGAATTGTTCGACTTGATTTAAATGATGTACCAATTAATTGGGATACTCCTAAGGTTTTTAAAAGGTTATAGTTGCCCTATCTACGCGTTTAGTTTTAGTACAATAGGCTCATAACAGTCAAGGTCATCCTGGGGTAAAATTCATAGACTGGTCCGATTTTGATCGGAACTGGTTGTAAACTGTTAAAGATGTCCACTAGAATAAGTAAAATGTCAATAGATTTGTGTTGAAATTGCTATATAAGATTACAGGCTATGATAGTGGACTCCCTAGACCCTGGTAGCCCCACAGTCACCTTTGCGTTCCAATTATGCAACGAATATTATAGATAGTGCAACCAGTATATTTTCGGGGTCTGTATATAGACGAACAATTTGACACAATTTTTCTTAACGAACGGAATAGATCTGAAAATACCCCATTGGACCTTGAACGATTTTGACTCATACTATTGGAATACACATGCAGACATGGCAAACTATACATTTTTAATCTGGAAATGAAACGAACACTTGGCATACTTTCGACGCGTTTTGATACTTTCATATTTTGACCCTGCTATAAACTTACCCCCTTAAAAATAGGTTCCATCCTTTGATTTTAGTAGACTTTTGATATGTTGTTTTTAAAGGTATATTCTCAATACAATTGCTGTTGATGATTCTGTTGCAATTAAGTGTGTGGGTTAAGGCAGCCTTCATTCATTTTGACTGGTCCTCTATCATCGTTCTATCCCTGTGCGTTCCTATCTTATTTCTCCCTTACCTTTTTTCGTCCTCCCCGACGAAACAATAACATTTACAGGGGAAATAAAAGAGCATATAATGCATGCATAGATTTGGATCAATTCAAACTCCAATCGAATAAAAGTCTTTATAAGAGCCAGAATTTCTGAGTGTCGGGGACCACCATATACAGAGATAAGTTTGAGACAACAAGACAGCTGAGGGAGAGAGATTAAGAGAAGATAGAGGGAGAGGAGAGAGAGATAATTCGTTCAACATTTTATAGACCAAAACGCACTATAAATCCCATGTGTAATAAATGTGAAATATTCAAGGCTGAAATAACTACAACAGAGTCGGCACATCTGGCAGTATTATTAGGAATACAAAAGCAGGGATCTAAACAAACAAAACTAGACCAAAAAATCCATAAAGATATTTCCTTTATAGCATCTCGCATTAATTCCCAAAGAACGAGGATAACATTTTGAGTATATCCACAGATAATGAAAAATATGCTGTAATGCAACCACAGTCTCATTACACTCTATAGGGAATAACGAAAAAATGGAATGCAATTGTGGAAATAGCATTTCATACGTTGGTCATGTGTGTCGGGATCAAGGAAATGAATTTTGATCTTGTTCACTATGTGATTTTTAATAAAAAACAAGCCGCATATATCCTTGGGTTCCGGTAATAACCGTCCATTTAACATGCATGCAATGTTTGGAAAACTAAAAAGATGACCAGTTAAGCTATCAAACTTTTGATCATCAATATATGGAAACATATTAACTTTAATGCTACCGTAGCTTATGTCTTGATATTAGGATATTACTATAACTTCAATCAAATTGCTAGGCCCACATGTATGTATTACCATGATTACCCTACGATGACTATCCATTTGAACTGAGTTTTACGTACTACTTTGATGGAACCTGATATATGTGTGGAAAAATGACAGCAATTGGGCTAAATGGAATGGAGTCCTTGCCTTTGCTATTGAAATAAAAACAGATTGATGTGGTCATGTTTTATTGGATAAAACCAAACTACTATGCAAACATACTGATCTGCACACCCATATTACAATAATTGCCCCCGCTCCTTCCAAAACATTTATTGCCTTTAGTTGCTTACAAATGTTCAGATTTGTTTATTTTGCTAATAATAGACTAAATTTTATTGCATGTAATTCCCCCAAGACGCAATAAGTTTCCCTAGACTCGCAATGCAAGGTCCGAATCATGGACTTTGTCAAAATAAATTATTGTAAGGCAAGGTAAATTTCTTTTATATTCCTTGATCCAAATTAATGACATCATAAGCTATCTATGTAGCATTTTTATTTAGCCTTTTGATACTGAGACCTTGTACGTTTGCAAGTAAGTATTTCGGGGTCCTTAACGGAGCTTTCGTGTAAATTCTCTAACATGTGTTCAATATCCCGGGGATCGGATTCCGTTATAGTTTTAACGTTCATTCACATCTAAATGCTTACTATATTTTATGCGGGAAATGAGTTTGATACTGAACAGCCTTCGTACTAGAGATCTCATGAGCTCCTGTACAAGATTTAAGTTAATTGTGCTTGATTTGTGGAATTGTGATTATCCGTTGGCTGCTGCCGCCATTGATCTCTGACTGCAGCTGCGGCGCACGGTGACCTGAATTCACTTATATGATTTGTCTACTGTGCAGTATTTAGTAGCATGTTTGGTACGAGATGTTGGGAATTTGTTCTTCACAAAAATACATTTTTGGGCTTGGATTGTTGAACATTTAATCGACAGTCTATGAAATTTCGTCAAATTGTTTTGGTCTGTCTGTAAATATGTCTAAATTTATATATCGCATGAAAATATTCTGACATTTTAATTGGTGGAAACTGTAATCAAGTACATAAAATAGTTTTATATCTTTTCACCCAAATAACGGGTCAACCGCAATTAGAGTCCGATTTGGTGATGGAGCTCTTTTGGACCGTCCGGTCAATAGTCTATTTTGATGGGAGCCTTTTTGGGGACGGCAGTATTTATATTTTTATGTAACTTGACGCAATTTCCACTAATAAAATGACAACAATATTTTCATGCGGTATATAAAACAAATATAACTGCTTCTTTATATTCGGGGCAATGGTAAAATATTATGCCCTCGGTGACTGGGCCGATCGTGGCCTACTATTTGCCCTCGACCTTCGGTCTCGGGCAATAGTAGCCCCACGGTCTGCAGTCACCGCGGGCAAATATTTTTGTACCATTGCCCTCATGAGAATAAATATTTGTAAAATATCTCATAGCAACATCTGGGAGTTTGTAACCATTTACGCTATAGTTATTTTATAATAATGATTCTAAGTGTTATAGGTAGTTCAAAAAATTCAAATTACAACCACATGACATTGACGATCGTTTACGTTGTAATGAAATCCATTACTTTAAGGTCATTTGTCATATGCACAGGGAACTGACTAAGACTGCCAACGACAGCTGAGGTATTATTCATCTTGCACCTGTCAGATCAATATTTTTAAACATGTCTATAAATAAAACCAAAGCAATGCCATTGAGCAAGGTGGCAGACCATGTGCTTCGTTACCATCTAGCATGCCAGATGCACAATGAACGGTGAGGTAAATGGTAGTGTTTAGAATAAGAAACGACGTGGTGCAAATTATGTTAGTTATTGAAACCTTCAAATATCTAACACTTGGCGTCGATTGCCTAAACATTCCCGTTCAAATACCAAACCATGTTTAGAATTTAAACATGCATAGATAACGTGCGTAAGAGATTAAACACTATTTTAGAATGGTGTAAAACGTGTTCAAATAGTGTTTTAGAAAGTGTTTACTGATAATTACTGTTTTACGCGGTGGCCCATTGTCACCGTCAATAAATATTAGCTTTCTTAACTTCTCTCGAATTATTCACACAATGTAACAACCCCAATTGGTTGTAATAGTGGAAAAAGATTACATTATGGTCCATTTCAGTATGTGTGTATACTCATCTTCTGGTTGTTACTGGCAGTTAAAATGACCCTAGTCTCTGAACAGGCATAATGGACTGAAACCTCCAAAACGTGTTAGAAATTGTGTACCTTAGATTGACCCAAACAACACATGCTCAAATATGGAATAATTTTTAATCTTATATCTTATAGAGACTGTACACCTTACACATTCAAAATGCAAGTACGATTCTTCCCCAAAGCGCCGGCTGGCTCCAGCGTGACTTGATAAATTAGTGCATAGAAACCATTTACCCTCAAACATAAAAAAATAGACTGATGACCACCATGCGAAAAAATATTGCGGCAGGATGTAGACGCTTCAATACCATGACCTTTGTCACAACCGCATCAAGTTTTGTGTATCATTTTTCATAAGAAAGACAGTGTATTTTATGAACTCATTCTCTACCTCAGTGTAGCTAATACGATAATAAGACCTTAAAAACTTACTAATCTACGAACCCTATTTACAACACCTCAAATGCCTCGCATATTGTTGCGGATGTATTGGTCGAAAATTCAAACTGCGCAAACCTGCATTTTGAATTTTTTGCCGTTTCACGTAGTGAGAGCATTTGCGCGACGTAGTGGTCATTTCATTTCATGACGAAATTGCTATTTTGTATTTTTAATAGTGTCTTATTTGCGTAAACGTTTTACATAACGACGTATTTGTCAATTGTACGGTAATATTGCTATTTTGTCGTTTTAACATTGTGACGTATTATATGTGGTAGGCAATATGAATGTGTTATAAGCTGAGCAGTAAAATGTATTTACATTTGTATATTTTAACCAGGTTTTAATCAACGAATATGATTCAATTATTAGGATACATCAGATTAAAATGGTGCAATTTTCAAAGCCGCATTAAGCAGAGTGTGTATTGGGTGGGTATATTGAATCGGAAACATACATAGCATATACGTACCTTGGTTACTGTAGAAAGAAGAGTAATTCTTAGTGCAGCACTGACTGCCCAAAAAGCTATACAATCAAATTTAAAAAATATAAAATGTGTTCCATGAGATATTTTGACTTAAAAAACTAAAAACAAACTTTAAAACTAAATCCTCGTTGATGAATCGTAACTGGAGATATTGTCGATTGAACACAAAGAACGAAGTACCACTTGGTCCAGTTTCGCTTAAACGTTAAAGGGGTAGGCCCGATTTAACTACATACAGTTGTCATCTTGATTGGATGACTTTCACCTCAAAATCCACCTGTAAAGTTTTACATCGATCTTTCAATCCATTTTGATTCCATTTTAAAATAAGTTCTGGAGACGAGACTATTAGCGATCGGGCCGCGGCTCTTTAAAAACTAAGGTATAAGGTGTGTGATATTTTGTGGGATTATACTGTTTTCAAACAAAAGAACCGTAAAGAGAACGGGAGTGAATGCGTTATCATTAGCACTAACAAACATATTATTCTTCAAGCAATGAAGGCACCATAAATTATGTTGTGGGATGGGGGTAATTCAGGGGAACAAAATAATCACTGTAAATTTTGGGAATTTTACTGGGAAAACTATGGGGACCATTATGGGGACAAACAGGCCCCTCGCCATGGGGGGTTTGAGTTAGGAGGATGATCCTCAAGAAGAAGACAACCCCTGCGGAAGCAGAGAGAAATCTACGACTGTGAGAAGAAAGCGACTCAAGTGCGAGAGAAAGATCCCACGGTATACGCGAACAGAGACTGAACCAGAAAAAAGAAAAAAAAAACAAACACAAATGAGAACGTGTCAGAAACATCAGATTTGAACTCCAGCCTTCCAAATATACACATACTTAAAATGGCTTCTCCTCAGGTCCACCTAGTTTCGTTCAAGTTTAGGGTGTCCACGGTAATCAAGAATGGTTAATGTGCCAACAGTACGCCCTCTTGTGATCAAAATGGGTAAATAATTAAAAACCACGGGCGTAGAAGTGTCATGGGCAAACTGGAGGCGAGCCATGGGCCATTCCCCCTATTTTGGTCTACCAGTGTTAGGTGAATTTTCAGTCGGGAACCTGACGTGATCAAGAAAAAAATGGTAGAGATCGGTTCCCCTACCCCCAGCACCATAAACTTATTTATTTCATTTCATTTTCATTACATTTTAATTTGCAAGATTAAAACAACATAAACATATATTAATAAAAACACAAACATTATTACACCATATTCTTACAAACGATATTGCACAATCCAATGAAAATATCCATCTGAAGGGGATGGTTTAAGCACTTCAATAAAAACATTGGCACTATCAATTGAAGAAACAAACATCTACCACAGAAGGATGTCATACACATCCCTTCCCACGACTGCAATAACCACAAATACAAAAAGGGACAGAGTACACCAAACCCTGGCAGGGATGGACCAAACATTGAATTAACAAAATCACTTTCAAAGTGGCCAACCTAAAAGTGCACCCCTACCCAACAATGGTTACGCATGTAGTGGGAAGATATACTGGATCAACGCATCTTTGATCCTTAGCCACAGGCCACACACAAATGCACCAAAAACAACTCACAACCTATAGGTCCTACGGCCGATCATTGAATTAATGAACTATACTTTACCTCTAAAAATACATTCTTATAGCTAAAATCCAAGAGCTTCCTCCGGGCTCTCCGCGACTGGACCCCAGCAGGGGCTCTGCTCCTCACCAGAGTGTGAATTAATTCAGACTTTCTTGATCGGTTTAAGGCTTGCTAGAAAGCTTTTGGTTGCACACGGAGACTATTTACTGGGCATTTTTCATGACTCTCTGTGAGGGACTCACAAATATTCACTTCGCCGGTCCGTCGCCCGCTGAAAATTCGACAAGTTGAATAGTCGAGTCCTAGGCTCACAGTCAAGACTTCAAAGAGGACCGCAGGAAATGAGATATTATGTCTGACTGAATAAAGCTCTACATAATAATTCCCTCATTGAAGTATTAACATAATAGACTAAAATATTCAAACTAGTTCTGGGCAAGATTACACGGATGAATACCTCAAAATGGTTAAACAAGTGATTTATTTTTAATTAACCCCATATTAAGTATTAAATAATAATAAACCAACAACTGTTAAAATTTTAAAAACCAACAAGCGGTTTTTATTTTAACAAACGTCATTTTAACCAACAGTGGGCAATAGACTATCCAACACGTTGATTTAAACCGACCACAAATATTAATTTTTATTCAACAGCCGTTGATTCGGTTTTAAGACCCACCCATTTGTGGTTCCCTGTAATATCCTAGGTTTATTACAATTTTAACCAACAAGAGTAAAATTTTAATCCACGTTATAACAGTGACTGTACTATGGACAAATTTAGAACACATTTTTGCTTCTATCCTATCTATACTATCCGAACGGCGGTACCAATTTAGCTCACCATTTTGTAATCATATGTTTTTGGAGGGGAATATGATTCCACACGATGGAATAAATTTAGGATAAAAAATCGGTTCACGGCCCTCTAACAACCTGCAGAAATTCAAGCAATTTCAAAACAGTTTCAGCTCCATTCCAACAGGGAAAGCATACTTTATATGAAGGGTTGTATTCTTTGTCGATGGTCACACAAAACTGGTAAGACCGGATAGGCCCTATGTGTCATTTCAATGATCGCAATGCACTAGGACCATGGCAACGTTTTAGTAATGGTGACGCCACAAAGGACGTATAGGCTATAAGTTTATTGCTTATGAAATGGAGAAATTGGTGTCAGGTTTCTCTTTCTCCTGATTCACCAATTCCATTTTAACTCTTTAAATTCATTTGACTCTCGAAGTGTTAAGTAGGACAATGCCTACACTCTTGTAAGAATCGCTATTTCAACATTTCAACATTGCAATGTTTTGGCAACGGAACAACGGCAACGAAAACTACAAAACTTGACTACCGGGACGGGCCCAAAACTGTCAATTAAATAATATTTTTGGTAGAAACTGCACAGTCTATGCTAACTGGAGGACTAAGTGATTCTGTCAGGAAATCACAGCTTTCGTAAAATTTTAGTCGGTGCAATTTGAAGATCTGGGTCAGAGTTATGATCAATTATTTGAGACATCTTTAAAAAACCTTGGGCCATGAAAAATAATATCTAATTGAAATTAAATAAGTAAGGTTATAAAGGGTCACTCCTTGGCTGTAACGGATTCATAGTTTCAAGGCAAAATGCCAATTCAATACATCCACATGTAGCATTGAGAAATTCAATTCAAACAGTTTGTTGGCTCAGCCTTACTTTAGGTTTCAACTAAGGTGGAACCATAAAAACACATGATTAAAAGTGAGACCTTCGAACACCAAACCATTCTCTTTATTGTTTCAATACAATGCCTTCATCATGTTCCTCTCAGTCTGGCTCTTGAAGGTAGTGGGGAGTGGTGGAGGCACATTCTCCATCTCAAACAAATGCTTTGTCCCACATTTGTTCCCCAGGCCGGCGCTAGACCATTTTGTCGGTGGGGGGGGGTGTAAACTGAAGAAATGGTATTGCCGCAGTAAAAGTCCTGCTTTCACCACCTCCTCCCCCCCCGTCCCCCCCCATTGGAAGCGTAGCATAGTGCAGTTAGTGTCCACATAAACGAGCCTCGACTTTTGCCCACCCAACCAAATCATTCTGACATGAATCCATCATAAGTTTGAACTTGTAAATGATTCACACTGCACAGGGCACAATCCATCACTGATAAATCACCTGCTATGGATGAGCGATACCCACACACTGTGTGTTATGAACATGGCGAGTAGGCCTGTTTTCACACATGTTGGAAGCTTGTTCGAAATGGTGTTTCGGATCTTTTTCAGCACCGTTTGTCAACCAAATTACATCACATGTAGAAAATAGATTATGCTTGGTTGTCAGCTTCTACAAAGGTATAGGTCTAACAGTTTGTCCATGGCGCCCTCTTGAATCGCCCAGCAATACTGGTGATTTTTGCAATAGAGTTAGCATTATACCCCCCCACCCCACCCCCCCCCCCCCCCCCCTCCACCCCCCCATACAAAAATAACACTTTTATAAATTACCATTTTCGGATTTTTCTGAATGTTCTATCATATAAAATTCACATAGTGTTATTGATGATAATCTATTCTACAATTAGAGCTTCTACGAAGAAAATCCCTTGAGTACTTTCTCACAACGGACGTGAGTTTAATCATGTCCTATGCGTTAAGCAAAGAGTACGCATGACAGGTATAGGCCTCTTGAATGCATTTTGTGCACAGTGAATAGGGAAAATGGACACTAACTGCAAGCTGGTAGCAAATAAAAAAATGAAAACTAACGGCATGCGTTTCGGAGCCCACTTAAGGGCCATTCAAAACTTTCCTAAGTAGATGCCCTTAGAGATCACTTCTTGTTGATCGTTCGAACCAAAAGCACACCGAGGTGCCACACAAGGGCGCAAAACGGAACACCTGAAGGGTGGGGTCCAAGGGTCCGATTAGGGCCACGGCAGGTGCAGGGGCAGAGTCCTCCCGTGGGTCAGGGGCGGGGGCCCCCCGAAGTCTTGATTTTGAGCTGTTCAGGAACCTCAAATTGCACTTTTGAGGGGTAATCAATTCAAAGAAAGACTGGTTTCTAAATTTGCTCACCGAGACGGGCAGTCAGTATAAGCTTGTACTGTCGAAGGGGAAAACACATAGCGAGCGCCAATGTCTTTAACGGTGGGGTGTAGGAGCAGAGCCCCTGCGGGGGTCCTCTGGCATTTGAGCTATTCAGAACCTTTAAGATGGCCACTTTTGAGGGGTAAATATTCATCATTCAAAGAAAAACAGTGTGGTTTCTAGCTATGCACAATGAGACGGGCAGTATATAAACATGTACTGCCGAGGGGAACTACACATAGCGAACGCAAATGTCTTTATATATACGTCGCCGTCACTCCATGGAAACCATTGAATGTTGATTTTGGCTCGCTTTCAAATTTGTCATGTTACCAATATTTTAATAACATTGTGCAAAA
>JAMKCH010001879.1:0-77871 GCA_023653785.1 Ophioderma brevispina
ATCAACGGTCTAAAATTTGCCACAGATAACCACTGTTCTAAAGACCTTCAATATGCTTTGCCTGTCTAAAAAGTTAAGTCTCAAAACGTTATAAAACCCCTAGCTTCTTGATCTTGGCAAAGAAAAAAATATATAATGATGTCTGTGGTCTTAGTTTTCAATGAAGTCTTCCTTCAACGTTGTTTTCTACCCACTGAACTTCATACATTTGTCATTAAGTTATTTCAGCTTTTATATGGCAATGGGACACTTTATTGTATTAGTGCTGCAGCAAGCGCCCGAAAAACCATCTATTTTTCGAGTCGTAACCGGTAACCTAATTGAACAAAGTGCATCATATACAAATTTTTTAAGCTGAATTGAAATCTCAGAGGAATCGAAACTGAATGATGCAAAAAAAAAATACAAACATGTACAAGTGAGTTATGAGGGGGGAAAAGGACCCTATTGAACATCACCAATAAATAAATTGACCACTGGTATGCATATTCTATATAGTCCAACTCAAGTTTTGCATTATACGTTTTTTTTATAGTGGATATGGCACATATCATGTGATGGAGTAGCACCATTTATTAGGTATTCTATAAAATTAATTCTAAAGTAATTGTAGATCACCATGGGGGGGGGGGGGGGATCCACCAAAATGAGATAATTACCCATCTTATCAATGTGCTGTGGGCTACAGCCTCTGGACTTATTTTCTCCCAGGATTAAAATGGTTAACTATATTGTAAAGTGGCTCCGATATACATTCATTATTTCAAACATCGGCACAATTAAAGCTAAAACAAATGATCCATACCTGGGGGTAGAGTAGGCATCAAAATTTTTTTTTTGGTTGGGGGGGGGGTTATTGGAGTGTGAAAACTCTGGTCTATTACTTCCAGTGTGTAAAGTTTGATAGGATTAAAGTAAATCATAATAATTTCAATGTTAGATTAGTTATAATATTTTTCTCTCATTAGTATTTAACTTTAAGTAACAGGACGGGTGGGGGGGGGGGCGGGGGAATGTGTCACTTGCCACCCCAGGATCTTTGAACAGGGAAAGAGTTGGCCTAAAAGAAAGAAATCTACTCAAATCGGGAAATTGTCCCTTTGACAAGTGACCCTGTTAGGCCCCTACTATGTTGACTACTTATACTGAGTTGTTCTTATGTTGCCGAAAAAAAAAAAGCAATTTCACATGTGACCGGACACGCCCATTGCTGGTACAAACTATGGCAAAATACATGGTGTATGCCCCAATTATTTAAAAAAAAGATTTCAAAACGGTAAGGTTGTGCTAATATATTAAAATGGTCCATCTATAGCAGATATTAAACATCAACATGATTTAAAGTTGTATGCTGTGGGATGAGCTGGGTCGTGAAACATCGTGTTCCATTTTGAGCTATTTTTGACGCATTTTTGAAAGCAATGAGTTGGCCCTATTTTCAAGGTATAATAACCCGGAAAACTCATTTATACTGCACTTTAGCCTTTTTTCTTATAAACCCTCAAAGTTGTACCTTGGGGGGACCCTGGTGAACCAATGTGAGTTTTTTCTGCAAAACACTTAAGGATTTAAGTTTAATGGCTTTGTCTTTTAGCCAATATTAAAAATTATACCAGAACATATGTCGATAATAACAGAACACAAAACAAAAGCAACAAGCGAACTCCAATTAAACATTTATGGATTGATGTTATACTGTGCACCATGAATAGAAAATATATTTACAAAGTTGCAATGTAGAAGTTTATTCCATTCCCCCCCCCTTCCCCGCAGTAGGTCAGTCGGTGTGTTAAAAAATAGTCTGGTTTTACAACACAGAGTAAAGCATATGGGTAAGCAATATGCAAAAAGTATAACCTTGATAGATAATTTCAGCCGGGGGGGAGTATTTAGTGGAAAAGGGGGTAGAGGGGATGTGCGGTATTTGCCAGCCGTTTTGGTATTAATGAACGTTACCTTTTTCTTGAAAATTGGTGTAAAAATGGTTTGCTTGCCATTTCAGGTTTTCAAGATATTTTCACAGTGGTTCTATCCCCACCAAAGCAGGTATATGCATGAGTTTAGCAAATCTTTCCATTTTTGGTATATTTTCGGGGTAGATGGTTCAAACACCCGGCTTCTGGGGGGGTACTCTTTTCCTCATCCTTTCCGTTCATTTTTAAGTGAAAAAAATGTGATTGTATGCCATTAACGTCGAAGGGTAAGACGGGGTGGTTGCCATTCAAGATATATAATGGTACATTTTTTAAAATATTCTGCCAGTATGGCTCAAAACTCTATGTTTTTGAGCATACTAGTCAATTGCCATTAGAGCTGAAAACCAGCATGGAAATCCGATATCCATAGCTTTCTTTTAGCGCAAAATTGGATTTTTTCGCCTATTTTATGTGGAGGAGGGAAATGCCAATTTTTGATGATTCGGAGACTTTATGACGCCTTGTACGCTATAATAGGGACGTTGGGTACGTATTTTGGTAGCAATGAAAGAGACTTACCTATCCAAAGTTCAAAACCATAAGCATCGGAAAGCTTTATAACGAACTCCCGCGGTAGGGAGTACTCCCTGTACACCATATGAAAGGATTGGTATATAAGACGAGGGCGTTCAAGTTTAACTCACACATTTTTAAACCATAGAAACCAGAGGATTGCAGCTTGTAGGGGTGTATAAATTTACTGAACTAATAATCTCAGCTATAAAAAGAGTTACGCGGAGCCTATTTTCCATTTTGTAGCTAAGAGAGATACGCCTCAGGCAATAATTTACTGAACTAACCATTTCTTAGCGAAGATGATTGTTGCCACAAGGTCTATAGATGTTACTGAAACGAATCATTTCTTAGCAAAGACTTCTGGGCAGGCCTATGTGAACTATCATTTCTTAGGGTAAGAGGATTGCACTTGAGGCATATATTTACTGACTCAAATTCTTAGCCAAGAGAGTCGCCGCCGCAGGCAATACATTACTAAAATTTAAGCTAAAAAGAATTGTGCCGTAGGCCTATAAATTTACTGAAAACTTATTTATTTAGGTTAAGAGGATTGCGTTGCAGGCCTATATATTTCATGAATAATTATTTCTTTTAAGAGGGGGCGCCGCAGGCGGAAAGTTACAGAAAGATGAAGATTACGCAGAAGGTTATAGATATATGACGAACTATAAAAAAAATTATAGGTCGTAGGCTTATAAATTTACTGAACCAATCATTTCTTAGCTAAGAGGGTTGCGCTTGATGGCCGCTAACTTTTTCTTTACTAGTCATTCATAGCTGGTTGCGCACAGCAGTCCTATTAAAAAGAACTAGAGTAAAACACAAATAAGAAGGCCCTGAAAGACGGCAGGGCTTGAAGAAATGAAAAGAAATTATGGGGTTAAAATATTCTTTAGATAAGAAGATTGCGTCGGAAGGCTAATTATAAATGATGAGGACTAATCATTTTATTAGATAAGAAGATGTCCCGCAGGGGGCCTATGATTTATGATGGCCTATTAAATTTACTGAACTAAGCCTTTCTTGGCTAAGAGGATGGAACCACAGGCTATATATTAAGTAAAATATAAGCCCCTGAAAGAGGTTAGAGGACTTGAAAGAATAAGAATTATGGAGCAAGCATTTCTTATTATAGAGATTGCACCTAGGCCATAAATTTGTGCGACAGGCTATACCATACAAGTAACCCCGTCGCCTCCTGTTAGTAGGGTTAGGAGCAAGGTACAGTTATCTAACAATAACCCAGCCCTTTACCCCCAGTGGAGACACCCAGACATTTGAAAATGTGTGTGTGTGTGTGGGGGGGGGGGGGGGACAGAAGGGTGGTTGCGAGCATATTGTTGAGGGGGAGGAAGGGGATTTGTGCCTGTACAAACGGTCACTTCGATGGGGGGGGGGGGGGGGTTGGCAGGGTTTGAGATTAAACCAATGCCCTTACCATAAGATTGATTAAAAATTAGAGTTAAAAACTATGAGGTTGACAAACGTGGGCCGTCATCGCTTGACACGATATCCGCAGATGTATAGTAAAATATCAGGGTTATTTCCCTCCCACAACACCCCACTCATAAACGAACACCCAACACACGCACTCACTAAACACACACACGCCACACGCAGCAAAACAATCACAATGCTCCTTGCTGATAATTCCTGTCACTAGTGAAACCTCTGTGTTTATGACAGCCCAATTTCAAACAGCCCACTTGAGGGGGGGGGGTGGTAGGTAGGGTGGGTTGGTGGGGGGGGGTAATATTGTGGGGGGGGAGAAAGGCTATTTATCACTTAATAGAAGGTTTTCGGTTCCAAAATTGTTATCAAATATATTAGTGGGACCAACTATCACTTTGTGATAAAATTATCAACATGGCATGTTATTCAAAATTTTTATACTGAAAATAGGATGTAAACTTTGACCCCCCCATAACTCAATTTTGTGACAAGTTTTTAATTTTTTGCCAGCATGCATTTTCCTGATTCCTGGGACCTATATCTACAATTGCATATATGACACCTTTGTTTTCAAATTAAGGTCACCACCTATCGAAAAAATTGGGCCGCTGCTGCATGCACTATATAGTTAAATTTAGAGAATAAAGTTATTGAAAAAGATCTTGTTTTCACTATCTGCTGGACCAGGTGATAATTGGATCTTTGAATGTTTCAGTGATTAAATAATAATCTATCATAGATTCACTGATCTAATTTTGCAATTTACTTTTGTGAAGCAAAGTCAGAAAGGTCATAAAATGACGGAACTCAATATAACCCCTTTTTGTTTGTTTTGTTTTGCTCGTATGCACAAGTCATTGGTAATGGCTTTGTGGTTGTGTCAGTATTTGTTCAGCTAGTGGTGCTGATCGGGGCCGCGTGTATCCTGATACGGACGCTCCTAAATGGCCCCTATTTGTGTGAGGTCGGGTATTGGGGGAAAACCAGTCCAGGGGTTTACACCCGACTCTTATTCGACACTGCCTGCGTGTCCATGGTGACCTTGTGTGCTCTTGGTGACCGGACCGGACGCTTAACGTCCCCTCCGAAGGACGATCGATGCTTTCATGTCCATTTGCCCAATTCCAAGTTACCATGGAGGATAAGTATTCTGGATTTAATCAATAGCTGGTTATACAGATTTTCAAATCCCGAATTGATAGTACCCTAATAAACTCCCAGCAAGTGCCACGACCCCACCGGGATTCGACCCGGGAATTTTGATGGTAAGTTTGCACCAGAGGCAAGCACCTAACCGCTAGGCCACGCTCTCCACTCCCATATACCCCCTGTTTAACTGTGCCAAAATGGGGTAAAATGGATCAGCCTACAAAATCTACACATATCCGCCTCATTTCTTTCACCAAATTCCTTTATTTTCAAGCATAGAAACAGAAATATTCAATTCAGCTGTAAATTCTTGATAAGATGGTTGCCACTAGGTCTAAAAAGGAGACAAGGTATCCATATGAAAAGGTTTGGAAAAGGCCTTTGACCTCAACAAATATAGAAAAAATCACATGCTGACCAAGGTCGGGCGTTTTCGCATCAGGGCCTAGGCCAAAGATTAACAACCCATGTCGGGCGATATTCTTGAAAAATTGGCATGGTTGTATGACAAGTTGCAATTGTATTGGAATATCTCCCGATACAAGTTCGAAGCCCTAAAAATCCTGCTGGATATCCTGTCCAAGATTGCAAAATATTTAATATTCAATCCGTGAACGAAAACAAAAATTCGCCCACTCTTTTAGCTACACTTCCCTATACCCGTTCAGACGAGCGAGTACCGCACTGAAAGCAACCATATTTTTACTTATAAACTCGTAAAAACGATGTCTAGTTTTACTAATTGATGGTTGTAAGTCAACGCTTAACCCATTTTAATTATGGTAAAGAAAGCTCTATGAGTTTTATTTTAATCATTGGGCATACTCAATGAGTTTTCTGAACGAGAAAAGTTTGTTAAACTGAATAAAAGTTGGTAAGGCACGACGCCTTTATTACTATTTGCTAAACTAATTTTGGGTCCATTCTACTAACGTATAAATTAGTAAAACGATGTCTAGTTTTACTAGTTTGGGTTAATTTGGCCGTTTGAACTAATTTTTTTAACTATTTAATCCTGTCGTACCAATCACTCTACAATTATGCTGTACAAATGCAGTTGGTCCATGCAGGCGAGTATCCAACCGACACAACAAGTAGAAACATAGGCTTATTAGATGCAAATAAGAATCACACGAGACAAATTGTACACCAAATGTATACAACTTCTTACTGCTTTTCCCCAACTGTTCTATAGACACCCGGAACAATGTTTGAACTAAGCGTATAATGCAGACTGCATTTGCGACCTTTACACACGGGCTGCATCGCCTGTCCGCTATTAATCATTGTGTTTACGCGCCTACTGCAGCAGTGGCGACTTCACGCACACAAGCTGCAGCAGATGGTTCGAATCAGTTCAAAAAATGATACTCACAGTCACAGAGGGCTCAGAGTACAGGGGCGATCCAGGAATTCTCAATAAGGGGGGCGCCAAATTTTCCGGTTCCGCGTAATCTCTTGATCTTCCCGGTGCCTGAAGCACTGTAATCGTCATTCTTAGAATCTACAGGCGCCCGGTGCTCTGTGCGGCAACAAATCATTGTTTCTAGATCTCCGGGCGTCTGACGCCCTATAATGCGGCGCCCGGCGCTCTGTGCTCTGCAGAAAATAGAGGGCCGCGCGCCGGGGGCGCGCGCCGGGGCGCCCCCCTCTAAATCCGCCCCTGGAGTATCCAGCATGTCATAGAGCACAAAAGCATCTTGATCTTAATTCCACCAATGATACAATGGTCTACTTAATCACCAGGATATCCATGCGTGTGGCATGGTCTGGAGTCATGGCACGTCCAGTACATACCGCAGTAGGCCCATACATGCCGCGCCGGGTTCATCTGATAAGCTAATTAATGCCGATAAATGAACACGACCCGGCCAAATAGATTTGACAATTGTAAGTTGTAACGTTCTGCATTTAATTTGGTGAATCCTATTCGCGTCGCCTAACAATGCCTAAAATTACCTGTATTGCATCGCTTTGGAGAGCCCACACAACCCGGCCCGTACACAGACTGCATCATGTACATGTGCTAACTTTGCTTGTCATGTGCCTGAGTGGCGGTAACACGAAAGTTCGTAAAACAATTAGTATCCACTGATTGGTTGGGCAGGCTTACCCTTAATTTCAAGGTTGTACAAACATATGCTGCTTTAACTAATTTAGACAAAATTGAAAACCTCCGATTCAGGTAGTAGAAACTGCTAACTAGGTTGTATCCGTTATTTACGATGCTTACACTTTCTCAAAATTGTAGAGCTGGTTAAAGAGCTCTAAAACCTGCTGAGCAGATGCTGACTGATTGTCTCTAATTTTTTTTTAGTAAAGCATCCGAAAATCGACTTTTGTTTTCAGGGGTAGCCTTTTAGAGTCGTTTGGACTCTGTGTTTTGGGGGGAAGTTTCGCAGTCCTATGGACTGTATTTTTGAATTAGGAGTTCTATAGACACTAAGTTTGGATTTTCAGTGTCCTAGGTATTATCGGTGATAACACGCAGTGTCCTATGGACATCGGCAATAAAAGTAAGAGTCATTGGACATTTGAAAGAGTTTGGATTTAAATTTATTACATTAACAAAATCTCAGCGTCCATAAATTTTGAGGGCCGGGACCGTGCTTTCTAATTGTGGGTTGGTTTCCACGCAGTGGACTCACAGTCCTAGGACGCATATATTTTAAAATTAAGGTCTACAGACAGTTTTGATTTTTCAGTGTCCAGTGGATATTTGTAATAACACAGCAATTGTCCTATAGACTACAAGTAATAAAAGAAAGAGTCCATTTGTGGTACTGCGAATTTTATTACATTACACGACACCCCCCTCTCAGGTTCCCTAATTTTTTCGGGTCCTGGACAGTGTTGTTGCGTAATTGTGTGTGTGTCCCATTAGCGTGGTTGTCGAATGCAAGTGCCATTGAGTGTTAAAATGTGTGACAATTTAAGGTGTGGTCAAAATTGCTACTTCGGTTCCTAAATTTTGTTTTCAAATCATAGGTGTCGTCATCGCCATTATTCAGTGTACACTTTTTAAGCTGTTTCAATTTTTCAATTGGTTAAATATCCTGCCAACGTTCAAGCTATTATACGAATAACAGATTTTCAACATTGGTAACAAGATCTTTTTAGTTACATCACTAAGCGTAAATTGCATCGACCATGACCAGTCACAGATGCCTCACAGTCGATGTATCGCTCAATGGGCCAATCGAGGGGAGATTAATGGTACTTTGTAATAGTACGATCGACTAAGCGAGGGAGATTAATGAACTCGGAGTAAATTGCCTCAAATTTGCGAACGAACATAGACGTTTTTGGCAATACTAACTCACACACAGAGACTGTGGGAAAAAATGGCAACTTTGGCATATTTATATCACATTAAGAACTCTCACAGAGAAAATACAAGAATATTCCCTCCACAGTACAGCTCATATACTCAATAACCGATTTCAACATATGGTGACAAAATATTTTTATACGATCACTAAGCGTAAAGTGCATCGACATGACCGGCACGAATGCTCAATAGTCGATGCAGCTGATCGTGGGCCAATCGAGGGGAGATTAATGAGCTCGGATTAAATTTTGGCCTCAATTGCTGAACAAAACATAATTGGTCATGGGGGATCTCAAATGAAAATTGTTCATTTTGACTTACATAACTTCCATAAGTCAACCATTTTCTACTATAAATAATAATAAATTTTATAATTACCATTTAATGGGTTATGGCAATTGTAAAATTAAGGTTGCACATTTTCATGAAAATCATAAAATGCCATCTCAATTTCTTTTCTGAATATCAGTGATCAAGGACATACACTATGCACATTGACTCTAGCAAATAATGGCATTAGTGACAAGTAATCCACCTGGTCCTCACAGACAAGCACTTCAGATCCCTTTTTTTATCTGGAGTTGCAGAGCCTTTGTTACTGTCCAGGCAGTGAAAGATTCAGTGTTATCACTGTATCCGCGCCCATTTTTTGGGGTATACGTTTCACATTGAAGTCTCAAGTACGCAATGAGGTAGTTGGCTTTGATTCCGTCATGATGTTTGTTGCAATAGCGCAGAACGGAATCAATGGCAACTCTTTTGTATACTTGGGACTTCTATAGAAACGTCTACCCAGTTTTTTGAGCTGCCTCGTTTCGCGATAAAATAACTTAGAGGTTTCTACTGGAGTTCATAATTTTGACTGTATTATATTTCTCATTTATTGAACAAAAGAACTAATTTGAACAAACTCACGGTGGATCTGTGTTGCTTGGTTAGCTGTGACTAACGTGTTTTTTTGAGCAGAACCAAGATCCATACCTTATTGCGGGACCTCATTTACTATTCAATTTACCACCGTATTGCAAAATTCAAAGAATGGGGGGGGGGGGGGGTCTAGCGACCTCTGCTAACACCGGATAAATTTGACAAGAAATGGGGTTACACCGGCAAGTTACTGTACGTTAAGTTTTGTTGGTCTGCACCAAGATCTTAGGTCACAGTCGGTGGGGCCCACCAACCTTGGTCTTTCATGATTTTTTGTTTCATCTTTGTTTCCGTTTCGGACAAAATGATGAAATAATATGGTCAAACCTTTAATTGAACGCACAGTAGCAGCCTAAGATTTATTTATTCGTGAAAGAGGACGAAGTATCTTGCGCTTTTGCGTCATGAAAAAAAAAAATAGCACGAATCTTAATCTGGGTGATCTTATGAGCACCTGAATCCTTTTTATCTGGAAGACAGAGCCATTGTTTATTAACCCATACAGTTGAAAAGTAATTGTAGTGCTTTATCCTCAGTATACCGAGCGGATTTACTGGATCTCAACAGTGCTATAGACAAGTTAACAGCAATGTTTGTAAACTGTTAGGGCTGGTTCTGAATATGTCGGCCTGCTGTTACCACTGGTCAATGTGTCTGTTAGAGTTTTAATACTATGGGCCCTAACATTTCGCAGGAATGGATTCGAAGGCAACCACAGAAGTGACATAGGATGTTAACTGGTCTATTATTTCTCGAGTCAAGGCTGCAGATGGTACTCTACTGGTCCACTGATATTAGTAAACGAAATTGTGATGAACATTGTATTCATTTTCAATCAAACGTGCAACGTTTGCCACTTGAACATTCCAGAGATTGAAAGTATAATTAACAATATTAACTGAGGCAAGAATCAGTTACTTCGCCGATATGCGTAACCAAATTCGTTTATACAACATCTTTCTCTCTTTGATCCCATGGAGTCTAGAAGCGTTTTTGGCAATACTAACTCACAACAGTAGACTGTGGGCAAAAAATGGCCACTTGGCCATATTTCTACACATTTAGAACTCCTCACTCACAGAGAAAAACAAGAATATCCCGCAACGTAAAGCCAATTCCTACCAAATAACATATGTTCACAATGGTAACAGATATTTTAGTTACGACCACTAAGCGTAAAAGTGCACCGACATGACCAGCACGAGATGCTCAATAGTCGATACAGCTGATCTTGGCCAATCGAGGGGAGATTAATGAGCTGTTTGAGCTCGGAGTAAATTACCCGCTCAATTTGCGGAAGAAAATAACAGTAGAACGTTTTGGTAATACTAACTCACACACGTCAGACTGTGAAAAAACTAGCACCTTTGCCATGTTCTATCACATTAAGAACTATCAACGAGAAATACAAGAATATCCGCCAAAGTACAAGCTAATTCGCCAACTAAACAGATTTTCAAACTGTGGGGCATGATTGGTACCAAGTTTTTTTTTATACATGCTACTTTGTTTTTAAAATAAAAAAAACATATTTGTCATATTCCTTGTTTAATCACTTCATTTTCAAACTATTTTCCTATTTCAAACTTCCTCTGTCCCATAAATATTACAACATTCTAAATATCAAAATTTTAAAAAATAGTAATAAAACATTCTAAGACCACCGCTTATTAAAGTGGTGCGACCAGAATTCGAACCTACGTATACAACCACACCGAATCCATATTGCGTTACAACAACATACTCATGCACTATTAATACATACCTGGGTTTCTGAAGGTCTGAACCACTACGCCACAGCGGTCTCTGGTTCGGCTTGCTTTTAAGTAACCCAAGTGGTGTCCAAATTGTGTCATGTCTTGTGAGTCCCCCCCCCCCTTGCCAAGACACCATTTGTACAGTGCGAATCCTTTGGACGCTCAATACAATCCACAGGTCCTAGGGCTGCACGACACATTTTAGGGTCCTGGAACACTACTTCATAGTATCAGAGAGTTCTAGGACCGCACAGCTCATGTTAGGGTCCTGGGACACAACATCCACAGCGTCCGAGGACGCTTCCTTAGAGTACCATGGATGTTGTGGACAGTTTATAATGTATTTAATTACAGAGTCTGGGTCCGCACTAAGTATAAGTGAACTTTAGCTTCAGAAACTCCGTGTCCTAGGAGACACGTGTTCTGAATCCTAGGATTATAATCTCTAAAATCTAGAGTCCTAGGACGGTTCTGACATGAGGGACTCTTAAATCTCGGTCACACCGTCATCTTTAAATTTCACAATCATATCAAATAGGCTAAAAAAGTAAATACCGCAAGCGTAGCAACCAAATCAACTGTTTATCATACAACCTAAAATTGTGAATAACATACTCAAAGTTTAACTACGGATACATCGAGGAAAAATAACGGCAATCTAATATTTCTATTTTGTGTGGGCTATTCACAGTAATTTTTTCAAAACCTAGTTCTTATTGTTTGAGTAAATATGGAATATTAAAGACGATTGGTCAAGCTTTAGTTTCTTTCTGATTGAGTAGTTATAATGAAAGCAACTACTCTACTCCAATACTGTAGTTAATGGAACATCAAGCCATTCAGGTAAACAAACACAAAATGGTAAAAGGTAAAAAGTCCGAGTGTTTTCAAAAATTTTAAGAAAATTGAAAACCTACGATAATGTGTTATTTTCTAAAATTTGTCATTTTCATATTCATTTGTAGCGGTGAAAATAAAACATGGTGATTGGCCAACGCGAAGCGGGTCGGCAGCGAATTTCAATAACGCAAGTTGGCGTACGCCTATATTTGCTTGTTTTGAGAATTATAATTTTTCCTTAGAGTACGACCCGCTTATATTCGATGGCGTTGGGGAAGTCTCAATAGGCTGGCATAATAATGAATGTCTGTATACCTCTAGGTACCGCTCGTAGCGCCGAAAATAAGGAACTTTATGTTTTGCCATCTAATGTTATTGTTTGTGTTGATTTTTTCGACTAGGGTAGAACCAACGGCCCCGGATCTCCATTGGTAAAGGGGCGGCAAGCTTAGTACAAATCAGGGGGACATTTATATTGTGTCCCCCACCCCAAAAAACGGTGGGGGGACATGTCCCCTCGTCCCCACCGATTGACCCCAGATGATACTGCCGTGGCACTTGTGATTCTGGCACCAGAAACAATGAAAACGTAAACACTTTCTGTCAGAAAGTTCAGCAAATCTATTACGTTTTGAACTATGATCAATCCGCTATTTACTGACGCTCCCTAAATGCGCTGAAATATTTACTTCCGACAATTAATATAAACGAAGTGGGCAAGCACAAACCTGTATTGGCCCACATTTTTGGCATTTTTTCTATGTGCTAAGTACGTGAAACTTCGCGTCATGTATGGTTAGATTTTTGCGGGGCGGTACAGGCTATATCTGAGATAGTTGAAAGACCACAAATGTTGTAAAAACTTTCGTCAAAATATGATAGAAAAAGCGTTGATTTCCAGAAAAGCCTTGCACAATACTGGTGTTTGAGTTTATAGTCTGGCCGGACTCATATCCCTAACCACGGTAAAGGAGAGGGCACTCGATTCCGTTGACTCTTTAGACGCGACTCAACATTTGTTTCACGCTTTTATTCCGTTGTCGTCTATGGAGCTCGGACTATGGCTCCCTGGCGGGACTATATCTCCTTTTTACACCATGTATAAAATGTCTACATGTCCGGTTTATTTAGAGCCCGAAGATTGTAAATGTATATATTTAAATTCTATTTGCTCGTACAATGTTTATGCGGCATAAACATCGAAAGTCAAATTTGCCTTATTTCCAGATTCACAGGGTAGCCGCTTTTAATGCATTTACATAGTGACATTCTGTTTTTTGGGACAATGTAAATAAAATTTTGTAGAAATAACCCAAACGCAGAAACCTTTGAAATTTTACACTAATTTTTTTGGTCACAATAGTAAAAGAAATTTATTTTGTCACCAGAACAATCTTGAAGGTCGTATTAATCACATTGTTGGGTCCTTGTATTGTTTTTGTCTTTTACAAACGTTTTATATTACAAAACACTTTACAAGGCTACTCCCAGAGTCAAATACATCCGGAGTCACAAAATTGTGCATGAAAAAACCAAAATTTGACCCTGATCTGTGTACTCAACTGTGACGGTAGTTGACTTTTTCATGATCCTGCTATTTTTCCGAGTTCTATGCTGAAAAAGATGAAGGAAGTTGATGAAAAAAGAGGTAGATATGACAGATTTTCGCAGCTAATCCATTTTTAAACCTACAACAACCTTAAAAATAACCCCATCCAATGGGATTTACACATTAATTGGGTTTTCAGTTCAATATTGTGTCGAATATGGTGACAGTATCTTTATTAATGGATCACCGGAAATCTTTCCTATCTACCGTCATTTCTTCACCAAATTAACGTCATTTTTCTCAGCAGAGTAAGTCGAATTATGCAGATCACGAAAACAGCACTGCGTCAAGTTGAGTAAACGGGTCAGGTTTTCAAAATTTGTGTTTTTTATGCGCAATATTTTTTGATTCACTCCTGATATTTTTTTGATATTGTCATTATAACTAAAAATAGTCACCTAAAATTAATTGTGATCCAGAAAATTGTGAGTGTGCTCTTCAAAAACTTTCAGCTGTATATAAACACCTGCCTATAAATAATAAGCTGCAGATGAAGCCAGAAAGACGAATTTATTTTTTGCCACGTCCCTAAGTTTTGAAAAACAATCCGCCTCCAATACGGATAGATCTGGGTGACACCTGTTCCTGCATCTGTGTTGGTAAAGAACTGATAGCAAACTTGGAGTATGAGTATGGTCCCAAATCTGTAAATCGTAATTTAAGACGGCGTATATAACTAGGTTTACCACTTTTGAATGCTTGCAACCATGCTGTAACAATCTTTGGTCTTGTGCCCGCATTGACGATGCCAAGGTAGTACTATATGGTGCCCACTTGAAAATAGATCTCAACAGGGGGCTCCAGCACCTGCAAAAATAAAGCTTGCCGCGCTTGGTGTTCGGCAGTGGTCGTGTAACCTCACCAGAAGCTCGTCAAAACTTTTTGATCATTATTCATTGGTTGCCTGTTAAGGAACGTATCAGAAACAATATCCCTCTTTAGTGGTATAAGTCCCTCACGGACAGGCTCCATCATACCTGACCGGGATGCTAAATTTGTATAATGTTTTGGGTAGTAATTCCATGACAGGACGTAGGCTACGGTCTTCTCTGATGTTTACAAATGGCTAACAGCTTGGTTATCCCTCGTCCAATGTGGTTTGGTGACCGATCATTTAACGTAATTGGGTCCTAGGCTGTGGAACAAGCTTTCTGTTAATAAATGCCATTTGATTAAAAAGAAGGTTTTCTATTATGAGGACATCGATTTGAGCTTAGCCTATTTCACACAGTATTTCTTTGGGGAGAAAAGCATTACGTATAGTTTTAAAAACAAGATATGTTTAGAAAATTGAGGGCAACATCCTCGTTAAACCTCTGAATAATCCTTTAAAGGTCCCATAAATAGGGCAAATTAATGGATTGGTTTGTGTCAAGTCTACAAGGATACCCTGAAAGCATTGCAATATTTGGGTTGGTGATGACATCATTTGTGGTATCATTTGGATTTTTCAGAGAGTAATTAAACTTCCAGGTGACTGGTGTAATTCATTCATGACACTGATGAAAATCAATAGTTTCAACGTAATGATGTCCTGGTAGTGTATTCTTTTTTCGGGCCCTGTTTATTGGAATGGAATGTCCCTAAGATGGAGTAGGTTTTTACTCATCTCATTGTCCTGGGAGGGACTTTAATACCGAGGTCTTTGACCTTTTAATTATTAGATATCCACAACTCTTACCTAAGCACAGAAAACTCTGAGTAACCTCTAAACTCCGAGTAACACTTCTAGTATAGTTTGTGGTGTATTCGAATGTGTTTTTTTTTTTTTTAAAAACATAAGAAAAAATGTACTCGATATGTTCTCTTTTTTAAAGTCCGGTGGCACTTGGCCTGGTATATTTTCCAAGCATAATGTTGTTATCGAGTACAAAAATTGCCAGTGCACAAGTGTTTATCTCGAGCACACATCAAAAACGTTTTTTTCTCTGCACCTTCTGATTAGTAACTTGGTGAAAATAGCACTACTGAGCATATTTCTGCACACCTGTATTGATAGAGTACATTTTGAAAACAGTGTTATGAAAGTGTTATCAAATAAATAAAACAAATGTGGAAAAAAAGCAATTATAGAGACCATGTACCAAGCATGTTTGTAAACAGTTAAGGGGCCTGGTTGTATCTTGAAATAACAAAAAGGTCGTGCCTGACTGTATCCACACTGGCCAATTGTATCTGTTAGAGTTATAATACTATTGCCCGAACGATTCGCAGAATGGATTTCGCAAGCAACAAAGAATGGAACATAGGATTGTTTAACTGGTCTATAGTTATGATAATAGGTCCCAAAGCCTGGGACCGGAACAGACGCAGGGGCGGTCCTACACATTCCCTTGGTTCAAAGGCCCTCTCATCCGTTTATTTTTTAACATACTGTTAATTTTATCAAACCGGGCCATCCACAATTTGTATTACCCTGTGAAATGGTTCCCAATGTAAGAGATAAGACAGGTCTAAGATAAGACGGGTAATTAATACAAATAAGCTCAAATAACCTGTAAATTAAATGCCATCTTTTAAAAATGGGTCTTGTTTCGGCGTGTATTACCCAACTCGGGTGATTTTTATCAAATGATAGTCACTAATAAAGTGTGCATGTGCGGCGGCCTGGTACATGCATGCATACTACCCATTTCATATATTCGTTCCATTTGATATTTGCCTCATGTTTAGTAAACTTATGTAAATGTGTATTGATGTTTGTATGTATATGCTGGGTTTCTTTGTATGTGTGAGTCGTGTTTTGTATTGCGCTATGTTGTACTTCCATGTGTGGTATATTTTTTATATGTGCAAGAATGTGTGTGCAAGGGTGTTTGTGTGTGCATGTGTGTCTGTGCTTGTATGTGTGTGCGAGTGTGTGTCCATGTTTGTGTGTGTGTGTGAGTGTGTGTGCATGTGTAATAATGTATGTATGTTTGTGTGTGTGTTTGTAGTATATGTCTGCATGTGTAATAATGTATGTATGTTTGAGTGTGTGTATTTGTAGTGTATGTGCGTGCTCGCGCGCGGTTGAAGACGATTGTGTGGTGGAGCGCGCGCGCTCGGGTGTGTGTGAATGTGTCACAAAAAGTTGCAGTACTCATGGTTTAACATAGGATTGACAAAAGCAAATTCGATAACACAAACAACATTTAGTTAATTTAGAATTTCGTAGTTAAAGCTCAAATATTAAAAGCAAATGCTGAATAGTTGATGGGCAAAAATGCACCATTTTTTTCTTAGGGATTGACTGTAGTTTACTACATTTAAAACAAAATCTAATTTTATCCATTACAGTGTTCATTTAATGCTTAACTTTCCTTATATCACAAGAGGTTATTTTCGTCTAAATTATCATTATTATTATCGGTGATAGATTCGATAACAAAGACTCTCTCCGGTCCACTCAATATGAAAACCTTTCTGTCAGGTAATGATATATAGTTTAAGTCTTTAAAAAGGTGTTGAACTATGCAAAAACACAATAACGTTACCGTTGCTAACCACAACATCCGACAACGTCCCGCTGAGCTATTGCTATGACAGTCATTATTCAATAGTCTCTTCAACAGACTTTAGTAGGCGTCTATGGAAGCACAAGTGTATCACTTTTCCTTATCCCTAGATAAGGAAGCCTTATCTCCAAATAACACTCCGTTAACTGGAGATAACAAAAGCTGAACCCCAAATAACGCGCCTTATCTAGGGTTAACAAAGCTGAACCCCAAATAACGCCCCTTAGCTTAAGTTAACAAAGCTTATCTCGAGATAGCAGAGCTGAACCCCAAATAACGACCCTTATCTGGGGTTTACAAAGCTTATTTCGGGATAAGGTCTCTTATCTCGAGATAAGGCACCCTTATCTCCAGATAAGAAAGCTGAACCCCAAATAACGTACCTTATCTGGAGTTATCACTCCTTATCTAGGGTTAGCAAAGCTGAACCCTAAACACGGATGGAAAGGACACAGATCATCTACAAACATTGTCATTAATCCCTCGCATATGGATTCTTGAACGTTATAGTAGTCAAATACACCCAGTGCGTCCTAAGCGTAATGCGCTTAGCATATGGACTCTTTATCTATATTATAATTGGCCACGTCTGTCTGTCTGTGTGTATGTCCGTCTTTTTTCTAGGAGGCCGAGGGGTCGACGGTAACAAACTTTTGTGGTGCACTGTTAAAAATGTTCCTAATTTTACCAGACGTTACCTTTTAATTTGTAAATACGTTTGGTAAACCAAAATTATTCAATAAAAAAAAATCTTTTTCCCCCACGCTTTATTACTATACCTAACATAAAATTACAATTTGGAAGCAGAAAAATGTAAATAAACAGTGGCTAAAAAATAATACTACACATTTTGAAAAAAGGTAGTATTTTTACGCTGACCGTTATTATATTTTCCGTAATATTACGTTCTTTTGTAAATTGTAACTTACTTATTTTTAATGTAAGAATATGTGTTAAATAACAATCCTAACAAAGGAACGTCATTAAAAAATGCAAAATCTTATTTTCCCTATCATTTTTAAAAATAGTTTTAAAAACTTTGTCCTCCTTTTTTGTATTATATTTAGTTTAATTTGAAAAAAAAAATATACACACACACATATATATATATATATATATATTTAATTTTAGCATCTGCTATCAGTAACGTCATGTAGTGTAGTGGATAAGGTTTAGGACTTGTAATCTTAAGGCCCTGGTTCGAATCTATGTAAGGTACATGTATTGAGTTTGTTCATTTGATGATTAAGTAATTGGTAACATTAAAATGTGTACACTACCATATAAAACAAAGTGTATAAACTGGTTTTAAACTTTATTTCTTCACGTTTTGTTTATTGCCTTTTTTCTCAAAATTGTTTACCTGAAATATAACTTTTTTACAACCACGTGGTAACATAAATACAACGGTTGTATGATGCCATAGCTACAACGTGAAAATTTGGTCAGACGATTGTAATCACGTTTTAATTCTTAATATTGTTTAAACAAGTCAAAAACCAACGATAACGTTGAAGCTGAGATTTTACGCCGTTATTTTACCGTTGCCTGCAATGGTTTCGTATTTTTACGGCTCCAGTTATTTTACGTTTGCATGTAGTGAGTCCCAGCTGCCAGTCAAATGCCTGTTTTTTTTACAGGTTTATTTTTAACAGTGTGGGTGTAGCTTGGGCCGCGCCAGATTGGTTAGCGGATATACTCGACCCACAGGCCGGGTAATCGCGAAAAGCAGTTTTCAAACTAGTAGAGCTTTAAATAAAAGCCAGGTGATCTCGAAACCCGGTGGTGCGTCGAAATTTGGTAACGCTCAAAAAATAGTAGTTTTTTGTACCGTATACTCACTGCTTCTCTATGGAGTAATTCATTATACAGATTTTTGGTCAATAACTTTTGGCGAAAAACCACTTGCAAGCTTGTGCCGGGAATTCTTGAAATGCCGGTATGGTTTACAGTTGCATATTTGCCCAATCTTACGCAATACACTTTCCAACACAAATCCCGAACCGGAAGTTCATTTACACTTGACCAGCACCTGACTGCGCATGCGATGTCTGAACTCGGATAAGGTTTATTCCCGCGGCAGAAGTACGCCAGCGTTCCCACCAGACATACATGATACCGTGCAAAAGAAACGGCCAAGAACCACATAAGTATGCATCAAAGGTACTTAGTCACCTAAAGTAAATGGGAAAAGGAATGGCGGACAGTAATTTTATCTGTTTTTCAGCTCCTACGTACGATCGAAGCTAAAGCAGAATATTATCGAGAACCCGTAACCAATAACACTCCGTGCACGGTCGTTTTTACAGGAAAACTACCAACATTTGAGGGTTACCAAATACTACTACTACATTTGATATCGAATGTTAGTAATGTACAAAAACCTGCCAAATTTCGGTATCGAAAAATAGTAACATTTCAAATACTACTAATTTTCGATTAAAGTATTTGAAATATACCATATCTCGACGCAGCACCGGGGACCACCTAGTAATTCATTAATATATTAACGCAAATAACGCAGGCTTTCTTTGAATAAATCAAGATTTCTGCCTTTGCAGATTCACTATTTGGTTTTCCCACTAGTCTTATTACGCGGGTACACAAATGAGTTTTGTGTGTCTGTGCATGATATAAGCAGAATCTTTGAAAGGGTGGGTTTCAAATATACGAGAAGTAAATCCATTCCATCGAGTAGGTAAGGTCTTTTCATTAAAATTTGCAATATCTGGTTAAATTCATCCAATTAAGAATAATTTCAATGACCCTGCCTGAAATATTGTGTGCGATTTACAGAGAAGAAGGTTAATGGATTCACATCATCGCTATGCCTTTACTGATTTTTTTGTCCAAATTTCAAAGTAAAAAAAATATCAACTTTAAATCGATCCGTCTCGACATGTCGATTTTAACGGGCCTCTTGTAATGAACTCCTTCACGATGCGCTCGAAGTTGGAAGAACGCTTTAATTAACAACGTGTTTTTAAAAGCTGGATCCATCCCTGAAAATTCAAATCAATGCATGCATCAATAATTATCTTCTCATTTCCCTCTACTGCAAAATAATGTATAACTATTTCGTGGAATCATTTGCTTAAATCCTTCTGCAAGACGGATTCTACAACAATAAAAGAGTTAATAACGTATTTGATAATTAACTACTGTTTACAGATATTTCTAAAAATGCGTTTGGTCGATATGCATCAAGTAATATTTATTAACATTACTAATTATTAACTCTTTGTGTCTGTAACCTCTAATAATGTAATGAACCACAAAGTGTATAATTTTGTTTTGTTTTACCCCAAACCGTAAGGACAAGCACGAGAGATAATTAGAATTGAACGTTAACGAGATCATAAGTGAGCGCGAAGCGAAGCTCTTATAGACTAACGCGTATACACGTATTGAAAGCTATTGAAAATCTATAGTCTGACAGGTTTAAAAAATACCGACCCTCATTTGATCCCCCTTTTCGTCCTTACCATTAACTCCTACGGAGATAAAAATCGACGGGTAACCAGCCAAAATATTGTAATTTAATTTGTAGGCCGATATTCAACAAGGAATTTATTTTTAATTCTCCATTCTGTTGGATATTTTGTTTTCTCGCAAATTTATTTTTTATGTCCTTGTTTTCTAACATTAAACCTATGATAATGTTGTGCTGATGTTTTAAAAATTATGCTTGGAATAATTAACAATACGATAAATAAATATGTTTAAATAAAATTTCACCAATAGATGGCGCCCTTTTAAATTCATAATTTCTTCAGGGGAGGGCAGGCCAAGAAATCCTAATTTTAGACGCATTGGTTTAACACGTAAAAGCGAGATCTTGACGAAAAATTCTGATTTTTTATATGTTGTCAGGGCTGGTTGGATTACGGCAAACAAACATTTTTTTGACCAAAGCTGTCATACTATTCGGCCAGGAAGTAGAAAGAATAAATACGACTTAAACCAGGGGGGCCGGACACGATCTGCTGGATTTGGGCATTTGGGATTTCCAAACGGTAATTTATGGAATTCTTGCGTGCATTTTGGCAAATATGACAGAATGAAAGTGTATCTGAGCGCTCGCTTCTAAGGTTCTACCTCCATCATGTTAGGCATGAACATTACTGCGAGAAAACGGTCCTATTTAGAAAACAAATATGAACAGTTTGAACGGGAGGTTTAGGTTTAGCTACGCTTTAAAATCCGGGTGTCGATCAATTCTTTCTTTTAAGAATTATGGGACGCGTAAAGCAAACTATATTCAATCACCCATAGGTCTATTTACAGACCTACTCTACTCTCTGGCAAATCTGACTACCGGTGTGAAAGTAATCATAGTCCGACAGGTATCATAGTTCGGGCTCCATAGACGACAACGGAATAAAGCGTGAAACTAATGTGCGTGAAGAGTCAACTGAATCGATTGCCCTATTGTTCACCATTCCCGAACTGTGAGCCCGGAGGACTATATCTGCCACACATGTGTTAACGCCTTCGTTCTTGTAGCAATCAATGATAAAACAAAATTCTGTGCTCAAGGCTTAAATTAGTAAAAATATCCCCTTCGTTGTATGATTTATGTAGACGTATTGACAGCTCGAAAATTTGAAATAGACTATGTCGATGATGTCGTTTTTGTGTCATCTGCAAGAATTGCAGAAGGCACATAGGGATTACTCTGGTCGTATGTCTGTGTGTCTGTGTGTGTGAGTGTGTGTGTGTCTGTGGTCAAAATGTTAACCCTTAATAAATTGCATGCCGTATGAGTTCTGTAAGGGCTACGGTGATGTAACTTGGTGGAAAGGAGGTGGAGGAGTGGGGTAACATGTTGGTGACCTCATATGACCTTGGTGACCTCATGTGACCTTTGCCCTATTCACAAACCGCGACGGCAGATGACACTCGCGGTCAGGGGACCGCGATGTATTTTTCTAATTATAAAAGGTAGTGTGAATTATAGAGTGGTAGCAATATATATTGGTATTGGCAAGGGAATGAACATAACTATATTGGTCTTTTCTCAAATTGGGTGAATTAGTGCATGACGTAAGTTTGTGGGAGCATAATTCTGAGAAAAAAAGTCACCTGGATTTTTTTAAAAGAGAAAGTAGAACATTTGTTGCCATTATATAGCACAGTATATGCACCTGATATTTTACATTTTCCCTCTCAACCATGATTATGATGATAAGAAGGCATCCTAGTCATATTATACTATCTTGAATATTAATTGTTAAACAAGAAGAAAAAATGAGACGATTGTATATAAAATCGATGCTAGTTATCAATTTGACGTTTTGGCTTGTAATTTGAAAACTATATACAACACAGATAAGTGAAACTATACCTTTCTGAATCCTTGTAGCCTGATAAATACAACGCTGTAGCTTTTCTTTTAACAAGATTCAAACAACTTTGCATTTTGACCCATTTATAATACGTTGAGACCTCTATGGGTTACCAGGGGACCAAGACCCAATCCTCCCAAATCTCCAAACATGCTTGATGGAGGGCGTTAAAAAAGTAAAAATGATCATTGCAAAGAAATATTAAAATATCAAGTCGCGTCTTTAGCGGCTTTATTATATAAGATATAAATGTATGGAAATTCATATAAGCTACCATATGAGCTAAGTAAACCGACTCTGCCTCGTCAGCAATGAAAGAAACGTGGAGAGCCCAGCCTTTTTTTGTACAGGTCTGTGAAAACCATGATATGTATTATCGCGCCCCAAATCTTCAACCTTTTTCAAGTCTCCTAGTAAAAGGCACAAAGGTAAAAGACACTCCTAAGTAACCAAGCATCTGATATGCACATATATTCCGATTACAACTAGAAAACAACAGTGGCATGCGCGAATCTTAAAAGTCGGGGGTGGGGGAGGGGAGGGGCATGCACTCGTGACTAGTGAAGACAGGGCAATCAGGTACAGCAATGATAATGGACCCATTTTTTTTCACATTCGCTTTTTAAAGCTGAAGGGAGGGCTTGCGCATCAGTAATAAGGTCTAGTGTTTCTCGCCGTTAAACTGTATTCACCCTAGTTGGTTAATTTTCTTTCCCAACTGCAAACAGCGCCTTTTCTCCAACTGTCAAACAATAGGCCTATGGCTCCATTGGTAAGCAACGGCTACTTGAAATCTACCACGAAAACAAGAATTGTGAGTCTCTTTTAAGTATTCATAAAGCTCATAATTAGGAATAATACACAGCCTACCGGACATGAAAACATCGCATAAGGCTACCTTTTTACAGGAGGGAAACTATGTTGACATTCAGAGCAAATTGTCTGATGATGCTGACTAATTTTAGAATACACAAATAATTTTAACAAAGCCCTCCGCCTTCGGTGTAAGTTAGTGAAGGGGTTGAAAACATACGTTGCACCATGCAGCTCATGGCATTGTCAGAGTTTGGTCCTTAGGTTCGATGGAACTTCGGAATGACCAAGACCTGATGTGGAATTTCCCATGCGACGCTTGGAATTGGGCCACTTTGGGCGGCAGTAAAAAAATTGATAGGAAAATCAAACTGAAAGAAAAAAAAGCACACCCAAAAGATGAATAGGAACAAAAAGACGTACAAATCTTACCACTATAAATCTTTTTAACACTTAAGATGATCAAGGGGGGGGGGGGTCTCGGGGACCCCAAAATTGGTTTTCGCGCTGGCCGCTTTACGCGTGGGATTTTTGGCCGAATTTTTTTGTAATTGTTGACTTTTTAGTACAATGCGCTTCTTTTCATACCAAAGAATTAAAAATTGGCCCAAGCGCTTAATGAGTTAAATAGCTGGGGGGCCCATGGAACCCCCCCCCTTGGGCACTAATCGGAAGTCATTCCAGATATTTTAAAAATAAGAATAAGAAACAAGAACCAAAGCACGATTTGTTTTTGCTGATATAAGTTCACACATAATTTAAGTAAACAATTATTAGTAAAATTAAAAAAAATTAACCCCTTTAGGGCCTGAAAACAAACAATTCATCATGTACGTTGCCAAACGTTACTGTACAAACTCTATGGGAAAATGACTGCATTTTGCAACACCGTAAAAAATACAGGTCTCCCTAAAAATGTCTATGTGTGTTGTGTTAATATAGTAATTGGGGTCATGCTAGAAGAGATATCAAACATAAAATAAGTTTTCACAATGTTTGGTGTAAGACGCAAAGGATCATTTGAATTTTCCGTCTTTTTTCCCAATTTTCGCGTGTTTTGAAAACAATGGTTTTGCCCTAATGCTGCAGCCAAAATACAAAAATTTCTTTTCTTGTTGCTGATTTGGGGTTGTCTTATGACCCTTCACAGTGGATAAAATTTCATGCAAAAATTCCCTCGGGAAGCGTTTCCTTAGGGGGTGGGGGGGTCCCATGGAACCCCCCCCCACTTGGGCACCACGGGAGTGAAAACCCCTTGGTCCTAAGTGTTACGTCCTATTTACTATCAACTGCTTTTCAAGAAGGCCTTGTTAAAGTAAATTAAATGTTGTGGCGAAGCTGAAACCTCAATATGGTATAAAGGTAGGCTCAATCCTTTGCTATTTTGCTGGACTTTCATCGTATCTAAAAAGTTACAAACATTTGGCCGGTGCCTAGCAAGTTAGCCTTTAAAAACGCTATGATCCCTTATATTGTTTACGTCCCTTGACAAGGCCAAAACTCACCTCAAAACTACGGATTCAAACTCCTGAATAACTAGACATACACATTGTGAACTTGATACAAATTTTAGAACAAGTATTATTTAATGTGTGTGTTTAAATCATCCAGTCAACATCGATTAGGTATCAATAATCAAAATTTATTCTATAATACAGTTGTTAATTTATGAAATACTAACTTACTACCTGGTGTGTGCGGACGCAGCTCAGCGCTATCTACAATTAAGATGCCGAACTTGTAAAGAGTTCCTGGCGATATTCCAGCGCAAAAACGCCAATTTTCCAATAGTTGGACGTGGTCCAGACGACTTGTCCTTACTGAAAAAACCAGCTCCCTGACTCCCCCGAAGCTCGGAGGTTCGTCTAATATAAAGCCAAAAGTGTGTGCTTGTTTATATCCTTGGATAACTCTAGGCCACGAAATACGAAACCTAACCCGCTACACAATCGACGAAACTGCTGGACTGAGACTACGATGAAAATAGTCCACATATATGGGGCGATTGTTACTAACTGTGATTACTGTCACTGTCAATTGGAAACTCTGGCTAATAACTTGGAGCACCATTTCTGAAAACTCTCCTTGGAGTAATGATGTGTTTGTGATACTCTGACTCATCTTCTCCCACCAGAGCTTTATATCCTCTCACACAATACTAGAGGATCTGTCCTCTCTATATGAGTCATGTGCTAAATATAGTCATTACAATCATAATTCTGGAAATGCCTCTATTATTCCATATGTACTGCATAGATTTATGATCTCATAGCAGCTACTTACTGACTGTGTAATTATACAGCAGTGCGGCCACCAATGGCCAGACACATATCACCTGGAGTTAGGCTAGGCTGATCTCCTAGTCTCAAGTAACCTCCAGAAAATTCCTCCGCGGTTCTCTGAATTCTAATTGCACTACCCACCAGTTATGCACACAAACCAGGTAATTTATTTTTATATATATTTTTAACAATTTATAATATTTTATTTGCGTGCTCATTTATGACTTAATCTTGCTCAAATTGAAATAAATCGCTTGCTAATTCTTGGGGGCTGTAACAATATCATACTTTTGCATTACTGTCTGTTCATTACTTAGATGTCCGTTTTTATTAATGATTTCCAAAAATATACGTCTTCGAAAAATATCATGAAAGAAAGTTGTTAGAACATCATTGGACCCAACAGCTCATTGGCTTCCAAGTTGAAAACATATTTCTTCTCTGTATTTTGTTATTCCAATTTACACGTAGTTTTATTGGCAAACGACACAAAATGGGTCAGGTGAATATTTAACTTTTGACTCAGAAACTTTTATGGCAGACCATTCACGAACTGGCGCTTCAAAGCATGTTACGGATATTGATTCGTGGACCTTGCCTTTGGTTCAGTGTTTTGCGCGTGCATTAATGCATGGGCATATAAATGAATTGGGGGGGGGGGGCGTTGAAATACTTTTATAATAGAGTTACAAACAAAAGAATCACATAGCTCTCTTCTGTAATGCGCCCCAATGGGGTGAAACGCCATTTCAAAACCAGTCCGTCCGTGCTGGGCGCTGACATTTTGAATATTGCCGAATAATTACAGTTTGGGTGCTTGTATACACCATATGTCAATTCGATACAAACAATCCCCAAAATATCAGTTTGTTGGATGTTGGGTGCTATTGGTGTTTAAATTTTGTCACCCGGCAACACCAAAGATGAATGACACATCAGTCGTCTTGATTTCCAATAAACCGCCTCAATGATACATCTTTTTCACCTAGCGCGCATTGCATTAGGAGAAAAAGAGTATCTGAGCACAATGAGCACAAAGCTATTTTTATACCTGGCCACCTCTACCACCTACATTAATTTGTATCACTACCGGTTATTGTATTGCAAAGCGGCACCCACAGTATGTGGAAGAAGCGGAGGCAGCCCTTGCTTTCTAATTGTTGGTAACTCTGGTTTTTCTTTGTGGTCGGCAAAAACATGCGAGACGGTGAATTTCTCAAAGATTACGTACGTTTTGCTCTCTATCTATATAAACTCTTTGATGCCGACCATTCAAGTTAATGCCATTTGGAACTTGATACCTCGTTTGTTAAATGTCACGCAAATAACAATGGTTTCGGATTTGATCCTGTTTGAACAAAGTTGGCATTATTCATTTCATACTAGTCAAAGGGGGCGGAAAATAGGCCTATTAATCGTGAATCATCTTCTCCGACGACAATTTTTACTACCTACAAAGTGGAGTCAAATGGAACCTTCCACAAAACTTAATTACTCATGGTACCAAACCTTTATTCGCGCATTTTCAAAACGAGGGTAATACCAAATTTTCAATAATTGACGGTTTAAAATGTCCCATTCCTTTTTGTCATGTACAAAAATGGCTAGATCCAAATATACCCAACAACTTTCCTTTTCGGGATTTATTTTGAAAACGTATATTTTGAAATATTAATAAAACTAGACATCTAAAAGGATGTCCTAACAATGGGAAGATCTTGTTTTCTTGCTCTGCAACAGGTGATTGGGTTTGTCATACACATGGTATAAATAGATTCATTGATTATTCCGTAGTTGAATTATTCAAGAAAACTGTAACATTTATTAAGTTTACAAGGCTTGAATGAATATTGTACATTCTCACACACAATTTTAATGTTTGTAAATTCCCATAGGAATGGAGAAAAAAGGGTGTCTTAAAAACCCGCCATATCTAGCATGTTTTTTTTAGTCGAATTTCTTTCATTTTTTCAACACATGAAAGTATATTAGATGTTTTTTTTTTCTAAAACCATACAATCTATGATACAGTGATTGCATTAAGGGAAGGTGTCACCAACAGTGCTATAAAGGTGCAAAATACGGCCTTTTGTGAGAGAAGATGGCGGAATGGCCGCTGTCGTATGTGGGGGAATTTCATGAAAAGGGAAGGGACGGTTCCGAAGGGCGATCAGTAAGGGGAGAATAACGACAATCGACAGGGATTGCGTTGGAGGGGGGGGGGCACCCAGCGATAGTGAGGATGTATTGGAGTATATTTCAACCGGTGATATTAAGAACTGGGAATGCAAAAGTCAGATCTCAAAAAGGAAAGGGATTCTGTGGATGCTTGGGGCACCAAAATAAGGACAATAATGCAGGAGGTTGCATTTTGTGAGGGGGTTTGAGGTTGAAATGGTGTCTTACGTGCAGAAGAAAAGAAATGAGTGGTTTCAGAGGGGAAAGGCCGGGGGCTCATTGCAACGCATTTTCGTCGAAAAAAGGAGGGCAGGTACGCCATTTCCCGCAAGGAGGCAGATTTTGCTAAATGAACGTAAAATTACTTGTTGAAATAAGAACCGGGTTGAGATGGGGGGAGCTTCATAAGAATTTAATGGCATTATATTTTATGTACAGGCTTGTTTTCAAAGTGGCGGTGATTATATTCGCTCTAGGGTACTTAAATCAGGAAGACAGCAGCCCTACCCATCTTTTCGATGTTTTTAAACAACACTTTCTAATATGACCCAAATCATTTCCCAAGATATAAAAAAAATATTAAAGTGGATGTATTGACTTGTCGGAGAGTGCTGTCACTAAGCTGGTTACTATTTTGGGTCACATATAACATAGTTTAAACTGGACTCTATAATAGTAAACAAGGAAGACAACAGCTCATATCACCCTGATATCAATCAATCATAAATAAAATGGGTGGGACATTTATTTTAAGGACTACTCAGTGACGGCATAGGTGGTTCCCTGTAAAAATAAAAATATTCTAACGAAGAAGTGAAAAAGTTGTCTATGTAGAAGGGACATTTAAATATGGTGACCTAACTTTCTTTCGAGCACATCAAGTGCTATCTTCGTTTCTGAATTGTACCACCAGCTCTTTCTCCCTCTCTACTGCCAACATCACCTTCCTTCCCAGCGTCAACTAGTGTTGAGTGGTCTGCAATTGTCCAGAAGTACGAAAGAAAATTGCGGAAAAAATGTTATCAATAGTTTTCCTTATGGTTCTTATTATGTCGAAAAAGATGTGCGGGGGTGTTTTTCTTCTTGATTTATGTCCCCCGGAGCGGGTATAACAGCCGCCATCATGAGTTAAGATCATGTCCGTAATATACAAATGTCATTCATTATTTTTTTTAATGCTCTCAAAATATTACTCGCATTCTTACCCCATCAATTTGGCAATGTTAGTACATTTAACAAAACATGCCTCCTTCAGGCGGCCATATTGGACACTTAAATATTTAAGCCACTTCAGGAAGGTAAAACTTTATTTCGTTTAGTCCTGGATAAAGTTCCTATCTATAATGAAAATACAATAGCAGTTTTTCATAAAACAATGGCGCCATTTTGAAATAGGCAGAATGCGCTAATTTGCAACTTTTCGGGGCGGAAACATACCTAATCCTAGTCAAGCAGGGGGACACCCCCTTTAAGGTGATATATTGGCAAATTAATAACCAGGTTGGTGCAACCAGTGGGCGGACTAAAAGTTTTGATTTGTGGTGCTCATAAGCGACGGTGGGCTTAATTATTGCGTATTATTAAATTAAAACATACCGTAATTTGTCAAGAAATGGTTTTTTTTTTTTTTATGCTGTGTTTAACTACTATTAAATTCGGGGATCCGATTTTTATATATAGCAGACAAAAGGGTCGTCAATGGTCATCTTCAAGGACTTCGCGTTAAATGTATATGTCTGTTTTTAACAAAGAAGAGTCAAGGTGTTGATATGACCTAACATAGCAATTTAGACACAAATGGGCATTTTGAGTTTCGAATAAATTGACTGATAGTGGCTTTAAAATTAAGAAGGCGACATTAGTCTGAGATACGAACAAAAGCGGGCAGGGTGGTCGAGGATTATAGATAACAAAGGCAATGGGAGAGGCGCTGCAAAGAAACGGGTATTGTACCAATAATGACAATAAAAAACGCACGCACTCGCATCAGTCACACACACACAATCGCCCGGGCGTGAAGTGAGATACACGTCTTTGGCTGCTATTATGACACATAGGTCATGAGCCCATAACCGAAACCCTGCACCCCCCTCGGGGATTTTGAAGACCAACTTTATTTTTGGAAACCTTTACATATAGCTATCAACACAGGTTGTCGGCAAAAATCCCCATCCTGGAAGTTTAAGAGTGAGGAGGCGCTTTTTTTTCATTTCAAATGGCGGCCAATATTACTTAATGCCCTTTTGACATATATCTTAATGTTTGATCCAAATTCATATGCACTATGTGACTACTTAGTCGCACCAACACCCAAGGAATAGTTGAACAGCTTTTGGCATGCTTACAACGTGCCTCTAGAGGGCGTCATCATTTCAAAAGTGGCCACCAAAACAATGAAATAACCGTGTATTTACACACTTAATGCCTCTTTAAAGGCAAAATGCCGGTGTCACCTATTATATACTTTGTCATGGACCTGGATTAGTTGCGGTAAAATAAACCTTAAACTGAGGAGTTAGCCTTTCAAGTGTGTATATACATGTAGAGGGCGCTTTATGTAAAAATGGTCATGACTTACTGATAACCTATACCACAACCACACTGCCTCCTTAATCACTGATCACCTTGAATCCGTATAACCTTGTTTTCTTGAGTCTTGACGGGATGGTTACTACGTGAGCAACAAGCGTCTTACTTCGCCTGCTTGCGAGAGCTTCATGCAAGGGTTTCGCGGAACGACGCAGACAACCGTCCCACATAAGTTTGCTGTTGGTTAAGAAATTACTACGTACTTCAAACACACACACATTTGCCTTTGGTTGTGGTCTATATGGGCTCAGGGATGGATGCCCGAGGGAGGCGTGCCTTCATGCCTCTCCTGTCTGCAATCTTTGCCGTGACCGGCCTGAGAGTGGCGGGAGCTTGCGTTTTGTCTGGAAAGACAATCTGGGAATTGGCGCCATGGTGCAGATGTCAAAGGGAGACTCCAAATGGCCTTTAGATGGGCTCGCCCCTTATTGTGAAGAGAACCATCAGCCGCGCAAGTCCTCCGGGGCACGGGGTTTCTCTCTGTCTGCGTGGCCGTGCCAGGCGTCACCTTTTGGTGACCCTCGTCTTGAGCGCCCTGGTGCAACTGTGATAGTCATGTTTACCTTAGGATTACCGTGGGACTGTGCACTCGATCAGGCCACATCGAAGCCGTTGGCGTAGTCTAGAGAGGGGCAAAAAAAAAAGTGAGGGGGCACACATGCCCCCGGGACACACAAACCTCAGGGGGCTGTAATGATGTTTCGGAAAAGAAAAAAGAAAAATAGTCAATCCTCTTCAAAGATAAATGAGATAACCGAGATCTCTCTCGAAGGCACTCAAACATACTAACACTGAAGGTTCCGGGCGCCGTCACCTTGAGCCACCCGCCAGAGGCAGCATAGTTCAACTGCTTCAAGATAATGAGATACTTTAACTGGAATCTCTCCGAAGGCACTCAAACATGCTATTTAACTCAAGAGCTTCCACGTGGCTCCGAACCCTGAACCCCACCAGGGCGTATGTTCATCTGCGTCATGATTGTGGATACCGCGACTCCCGGAGGCACTGAAACATGCTAAAACCCAAGAGCTCTGGAGGCTCCGCCCTGGACCCCCGCACATTCAGCATAGTTCAAGATAAGGAACATAAACCCCTCTCCAAAATACGCGAACATGTTAAACTCAGAGCTTCGGGGTTCTGTGCCCTGAACCCCCACAAAGGGCTTTCCCCCTTTCCTGTATGCCCGCATGGCCCTGAGATCGACGGCGTTTGCCCTGTGCTCTGTAGTATGCTTGCCCCTGTCAATGGGAGGGGGGGGGGGTGTCAGCCCAGAAGCTTGACCCGTTCGTTGGATGCCTCCTGGCGGCTTGTCGCGGGGTGTCTTCGGGCCAGCTCCTGCGGACACATATACCTGCAGGCAGCTTAGCATGCATGAGCATTGCTGCCAAGTATCTGGTGTGGAGCGCCCCTGTGGTTGGACAGAGGCCGGCTGCCGACGCCTAGGTCCGGGGTGTTTTTCTTAGGCAAGTCCGGTCCTTTGAATAGGTCTGTAAGGAGTTTGGGGGGAGTTGGCTTGTGGAAAGTAAGCCTGCTATCAACCAGGTGCCATCTATTGGTATTGAGCCGGGTGAGCATCTTCCACATGGGGCTGCTTTCTTCCTGTGGGCGAGTGCGTGTCTCAGCTGATTGAGAAATCCAGAATGGGCCGATCAAAAGGTTCCTTGCAGAGTGAGTCCAACTGACCGATCAGGACACTGGAGCATCCTTGGTCTGCCCCAATGTTGGGGCAAACAATGCACAGACAAGGACTTTGCTAAATTCAGTGAAGAGCAGCCAGACATTGTACCCACCTCTGGCTAGATCACAGTTGAGAACCACTGTGTTGATACGATAAGAAAATTTGCAATTTTAAATAATCATTTGCTATTGTTCAATTGGCGAGCTTTTAAGCAATGCTGTTTCCTTGAGCTCCCTTGATTCAGAAATTGATCTTCTCTTCCTCCTCCGCTTCTTGAGTCATGTCTTCACGGTCTTCTTCTGTATCAGAATTATTCTATTATACTATTTTTTTTTTTTAAAAAATGTCAGACAGCTCTTGTGGCATCAATTTCTCCTGATGGCCACTTTTATCTAGTGCCCCATCATTTAACTTCCAAACATGATCACTCTGGTGGAGGAATGTCTGGCTCTGCCACATCTACCTGGTACCAAATCAGGCTTGTAATTGCTCTCTTAATGTGCATCCTCAACAAATCTCTCATACGAGTGCTCTGGCTTTCAGTCGCATCTTCCAAGCTTCGGCATGCAGGATATCCTTGGTCACCGTTTTGACTTAACTAAACCCTCGTCACCTGAGTCATTTTTGTAACAAATCCCCTAACCCCCCCCCCCCCGTTATTTTCGTTACTGAACCTTCGATTCCTGTAAATATAGTACCAACACATGATAGCGTAGAGTTTCTTCTTTCTATTGGTATCAAATAAGTGCCAACATCCCTATTTTATGACACTATACGTCATATGTTGAGGAGTAATGAAATACATGTACTGAATTATGGGTGGAAAATTGATATTTTGCAATTTTAATTTAAGCGACTCAAAAAAACATTATTATAGCACTAAAATGCTCTCCTTTATAAACTAGTCATTTCCCCATTCAGTAGAGCCAAAAACTCCGCATGAAAATGGATATTCCTAACATTTTTGGCGACAAATTAATGTTCCCCCTTGTGGTCTATGGAAATTGACAAATTTTTTGCCGTGCTAACATGCGAACTTATGACGTCCTTGTGACGTAATGCTAGCTGTTGGTACCCATTTTTTGATATCATTGGAAAGAGGAGGACCATAGCTATCTATTGGTACCAAACATGAGTGCCTGTGATGTTTTTCTGTGTGTGCTAGGCATGTTGTACTTCTCTCCCGAAGGGGGGTGGTTTTTGCATTTTGGCAGCCATTTTGGAAAAGCGCCCTCACCGTTTAACCAGGTGGGGATTTTTTGCAGACAACCTGATCTTCAGTTGCTTTTGTATAAGCTTCACATAAATGGTTGTCTCCAAAAATCCCCGGGGGGGGGGTGCAGGGGGTGTCATGGTAGCCCGTAGTCCCTAACAAGTACCCGACTCCAATTTGATGATGTAAGTTTTATAAATAAATGAGTTTTTGTGTGACTTGTGCATGACATCGCCAGTGCAGAAAATTTTAAATGGGTGGGTTTGCAGTTCACGAAAGCAGTAAATTCATTTCAATCGAGTACTACGGTAATGTATTTCCATAAGTCTGCAATACTGGTGAAGATCATCCAATTCAAATAAATTACCCTTGACCCAGCCTAGAAAAAAAAAAAATTATTGTGTGTGACCGACAGAGACAGAGGAAAAGAGGTTAATGGATTGGCAGCATCGCTATGCTTTTAATGATTTTTTTGGTCCAATTTCAAAGCAAATTTTCCACCTTTGAATCGAATCCGTCTCGCCATGTCGATTTCTACGGGCCTCTTGTATGAACTCCTTCAGGATGGCGCTGATTTGAAAACGCTTTAATAACTGCGTTTTTTAAAAGCTGGATCAACCCCTGAAATCCAATCAATGTATGCCTCAATATTTATCTTCTCATTTCCCTCTACTACTCTTATACTGCAAAAATGTTATCTTTAACAATTGCGTGTAATTACTTAAATCATTTGCCCTTCTGCAAGAAGGCTTCTACAACTAGTTAATAACGTATTCGCTAATGTTTTACTATTTACAAACATTCCTAAAATGCGTTTGGTCGATATGCATTCAGTAATATTTATTAACAGGACTGATTATTAACTCTGTATCTTACGTTCTGTTTCTAACCTCTAATAATGAAATGCACCATAAAGTGTATAATTTGTTTTATTTTACAACAAACCGTAGGGAAAAACACCAGAGATAATTAGAACGTTAACGAGACCATAGACATGAAAATGAGAGTCAATTACTGCGAGAAAACTGCCCTATTTGAAATCGAATGTGAACAGTTTGAACGGGAGCCAGCCACCCTTTAAACTCCGGGTATAGATACTTTTTACTATTTTCTTTCAAGAATTATGGGACCGGTAACGCAAAACTCAATTCAATCACCCATATGTCTAATAGCTTACCTTATTTAATAACACTGTCTGTTCTCTAAGGAGTGATTTACAAACCTTCTCTACCTATTCTGGCAAAGCCGACTATAATAACGCCTTCGTACTTGGAGCAATCATTAATAAAACAAAATTCTGCGCTCAAGGCTTAAATTCGTAAAAAAAATCCTCTAGAGAATAGAGTAACTATGTTTGGTTTGCTAAACGCGCTCACTGTGGGGTATGATTTATGTAGATTCTTTGACAGGTCGAAAATTTGAAATAGATTATGTCGATGATATCCCTTTTTTCTAATTATCAAAGGTAGTGCAAATTATAGAGTGGCAGCAAATACATATTGGTATTGGCAAGGGAATGAACACAACTATCTAGGTCTTTTCTCAAGTGGTGAATTAGTGCATGCCATAACTTTGTGGGAGCATTAATTCGGAGAAAAAGTCACCTGGATTTTTTTAGGAGATAGTAGAAAAGTTGTTGCCATTATATATATCATAGTATACGCACCTGATAGTTTACATTTTCCCTCTCAACCATGATAAGAAGCTTAAGGCATGATAGATATATCATACTATTTTGAATATTAATTGTTAAAGCAAGAAGAACAAAAATCGATGCTATTTTCAACTGTGTACCGTTGACTGTGGGCTTATTAATTTTTGAAACGATACACACCACAGATAGGTGAAGCTATACCTTTTCTGAATCCTGATGGATACAGCGGTGTAGTTTTTAACAAGATTCAAACAACTTTGTATTTTGACCCCTGTATAATACGTTGAGACCTCTATGGGTTACCAGGGGGTCAAGATCCAATCCTCCCAAACCTCCAAACATGATTGAGGAGGAAATTGAAATTAAAAAAAAATGATCCTCGCAAGAAATATTAGAATATCAATCCGCCGTCCTTAGGGGGCTTTATTACATAAGATATTAATGTATGGAAATTCAAATGAGCTACGATATGAGGCAAAGCAAACACAGCTGTTTGATCCCATGCAAATCGTCTCTATTATTTTTAGGAATTTGTAAGCAGTGGCGACACAATTTTGACAACTGATGTAAGTAGGGACATCCAAGAACTATTACCTCTGCAAAATCAGAAAAAATCCATTGGGGGAATTCTGCCATATAGTCCTACAAAGGTCAGGATTTGTATGTTATAACGCCCTCTATATTTCAATTTCCCATAAAGAGACGTGTTAAACTAGATGTTTAAGAAAAATCATATTTGCCCGCAATGAAATTTCGTAAAATTTTCACAGGATGAAGTCAGTGGTATAAATAATTCATATTGGTTGTCAAAAGTGTGTCGCCGTTGATATTTCTTTGTTTTATTCTGTTTTTGTCATAATGAATGAGACTTTCAAACAGCTGTGAAATGACTCTGCTCGTTCAGCAATGAAAGAAAATGGGAGCCCAGTCCCCTTTTTTGCTACAGATCTGTGAAAACCATATGTATTATCGCGCCTCAAACCTTCAAATTTTTACCAATGTCTCCTGTTGAGAGGAATAGTCAAAGGCGAAAGAAATAATTAACCAATCAATCTGATATGCACTATATATATTCCGATTACAACTAGAAAACAACAGTGGCGTACGCATATTTTAAAAGTCGGGGGGGGGGGGGAGGGGCATCACTCGTGACTAGTGGACATACAAGGCAGCAGGTGACAGCAATGATAGTGGAGACGCATTTTTTCACTATCGCTTTAAAATCTGAAGGGTAGGGGTTGGGCATAAGCAACGCAAAATACGGTCTACTCTCTAAATGTAAAACGAGTGAAATTTCACTCCCAAAGAGTGAAAAATCTTTAACACTCCAAAATGAGTTGTTTGTACTTAAAAAGAGTGAATTTCCACTCAAAAAAGAGTAAAATCCACTCCAAAAAGAGTGGATTTCCACTCGCTTGAGGAGTTAACGAAGGACAATTTCGAGGAGTGAAACGAAGGACAACACGACAACGAGTGGAAAGCCCACTCCTTTTTTGGAGTGATGTTCACTCTTTTTTGAGTAAGAAAACGCACTTTTTGATTACAACCCCTCATTTTGGAGTGGTTTACAAGAGTTTCACTCTTTTGGGGAGTGAAATTTTCACTCGTTTAGATTTAGAGAGTAGTGTTTCTCGCCGTTAACTGTATTCACCCGAGTAGGTATTCTTTCCCCAACTGACAAACAGCGCTTTTTCCTAACTGACAAACAATAGGGCTATGGCCCCGTTGGAAAGCAACGGCTACTTGAAAGCTACCACCAAACAAAGGAACTGTTGAGCCTCTTATAAGTATCTCATAATTAGGACTCAATACACAGCATACTGGAAAACATCGCTAAAACAAAATTATAGAGGGGGCTAGACGCTTTTTTTTAATGATGTGCAATCATAAAGGTTTCCATCTGCAACAGGAAAACTGGCAAATGAACTAATTTGTTGGACGATCTTTCATTCAAGCAAACCCAAACAAACTTTAACAAAAGCCCCCTGGGGTGGATACATTTCTTTTCCCAAAATACCGCAACAATTTTAAAAGCGGATCTCAAAAGTAATGTTCCTTGAGGAGTCCACACAAGAATGTTGTGATTAGGAGTGTTGAAGTCAAACTTAAGCTAGGGAAAAAATGTTTCATATCGCTGGTAATATTAGTTTTCTATCTATTTTTTTTAATTTCCCCAAAAAAAAACCAAAAAAAACACTCGGACTGCCGCGGTTTCCAAAATATGTTCAGACGGGAAATCGTCTTATAGCACTCGGTTCTCTTGTGGGCTATGGAGAGGTAGTAGAAAAGGATGACTCAGAGATTTCGAAATATATTGTTTTGTGTAAGAAATTAAAATAGTTATCTACTAGAACTCAAGATAGCCACCTAAAATATTCAATTCAAAAGTTAGAGATCAATCAGATTTTTCTTTTTCTTATGTAAATATTTTATATTCACAGTATAACAGTACCAAGTGATAGTGTGCATAACAAAAATTCGAGATCTGGAATTTATAACAAGTGTGATGTTCTATATCCCTTACGTCCCTAGAGGAAAATGACACCAACTGGCGAACACCGCAAAAAAGGGAGGTAGAGTTTTTTGTCTTGTTAGTCTAGGAGCAATTCCCCTTAAACACAAGGCAGGTGGTCGTCGGTGATTTGAAAATACGGCAAAAAAGGCATTTAGGGAAAAAAGGGATATGAAGAATTCGATTTGAGCTTTGGGCGCCCTCCTTGGGAAAAACTATGAGCTGCAGAAAAAGGGGTTGGTACATTTTGTGACGCCACTTGTCCATGATACAGGGGGGGAAACGGCCGCCGCGCTATGAGGGGGCAAAATTCAGTCTGGGAAATTTTTCCCTCTCGGGGGGTCAAAAGGCAATTTTTCCCGGTCAGAGGTCTAAAAAACGGCATGATTTAGCATGAATTTTTGCAATTTTTTTTTCCCGGCCAAAGTCGTCAGGGGGGTGGGGGCAACCTGCCCCCTGCCCCCCCCCCCGCATGTTACGCCACTGGTCTGCTCAGTTGAATTCAGCAGCCTTGACTTGTACTTTATTTCCCGTCGAGATCGGGGCTCTGAATTCAACTGGGAGCAAAAAAGTGGGATCCAAAAGTACCAACCCCAGAAAAAAGTGAAGAATGCTCAAACTTTGGGAGTGAAAGCAAGACCAATGCTGAAAATACACGTGGCTTACCGTGTTATGACAATTGACAGTCACCCAAACAGATACCAAAATTTCCTATATTTCATGATAATTTGACCCCAAAGTGTTTGCTTATTGGAATGCTTTGTCTTTTCGTTGAAGAAGAGACCACCCTTCATGAATGAGGGGGCTGGGATTAATTAGTGGCAACACCCGAACTATAAAGTAGGGCGTACATCGTAAAGATGTTATAAATAAATGAGTATTGTGTGACTGTGCATGGTGCATAGGTACTATCTTTGAGGGGAGGTCCTTTCAGTTTCACGATAAGTTAAGTTAAGTCCAATCGAAATCGTACGGTACTTTCCATTAGTCTGCAAGATCTTCTTAAATTCAGTCACATTAAAAAATAATTTGTACATTTGTTAAATGAGGAGCCAATGATCGACAGATGAACAAGAAAAAAAGAAGGTTAATGGATTGGCAGCATCGCTAGGGTTAATGATTTTTTGTATAAATTCAAAGTAAAACATTCCACTTTGAATCGATCCGTCTCGCCATGTCGATTGTTTTACGGTCTCTTGTAATTTAACTGCTCAAGGATGCGATCGATAGAATCATGTTTTAAAAAGCTGATCCATCCCCGAGATTCAAATCATTTATGCATAGATTTCCCAGTATTGTAAAAATAAGGTATTTGATAAATATATTATTGTATTTGCTGAAATCCTCACTACCCTTTGTAAAATGACATATAAAAAATCTCGATAATAACGTGTCCGATAAAGTAACTATTCCTAAATGAGATCGATATATATTACATAATATTTTTATGCTGCTTATACTATTGTATCTTATTGTTTCTACATCTTATAACGATAATGCAGGAATATGCAGGTATCTCATTTGTTCTACCCCAAACGTAAGGACAAAAAGGAGGTTCAATAGATTTAAAGGAATATGTCAAGATTTTTGTCAAGCTCAGTTTGACTTACATTAAATAACTATATGTAATACATCACGAATTCCGAAAAAAAATAATAACTTTTGATGTAAAATAACAAAATAGAGGCATTTAATTTTTTTTGCTTTTTGAATACAAGACAAAAACGGGCGATTTTTCCGCCACGGCTCATTGATCAAAAGGCGCCCCAATTTTGATCTCCTCGTGACGTCAAAGTGAGACCAAAACATCGTGTTGACTCGAATTGATTGCCAGCACTGTAATATGATGGATTAATGAAAGTAATATAAAATTTGAAAATAAGTTACAGAATGCAATATTCGTTCATTTGTCATTTGTCACAATCGATCGCAGTTAGAGGAAAGTGGCAACACTGCGATATGATGGTCACAATGACGTAAATTATGGATGGGTCATCACTTTGGACGTCCACCATTGCCTGCGATGTGGATTTGTCGGAATCGTTTTTCGAGTATCTATTGGGCGGAAAATTAAAAGGGCCAAAAATACTCAACAATGTGGACAAATTTTCAACTTATTTGATTTATATGTAATCTACGTTACTTAAGCTTTCCATCAATACCAAATTTGTCAAAGCTTCAGATCATGACATATTTCTTTAACTGAGACCATAAGTACGAACACGAGAAGCATTACTGCGAGAAAATAGAAAACGCATGTGGACAGTTGAGGGTTTTTTTAGCCAGCCTTTAAATTTTTAAATGTGGGGCAGATAAACCTTTTTTCTTTCACGAATTTACGACGGATACACGAAAATTTAATTCAATCACCATAGGTCTAATAGCTTGCCCTATCCAATAACACTGTCTGTTCTCTAAGGAGTAATTACAGGACCTTCCCTGGGCCTGGTAAAGCAGTACTATTTAACGCATAAGTACTTGGAGCAATCATTGATAAACACAATTCTGCACTCAAGGCTTTTAATTTGTAAATCAAAATCTCTAGAGAATGGAGTAAAGTTGTTTTTGATAAACACGCTCACTGCCGGGTTATGATTAATGTACCCTCAATGACAGGTCGAAAAGTTTGAAACAGATTGCGTGGGATAATATTCCTTTTTTATTATCAAAGATAGTGTAAAATTATAGAGTCGGTGTAGCAATATATATTGGATTGCCAAGGGGATGATGCAAAAATATTAGGCCTTTCTCAATTTGAGGTGAATTAGTGCATGACTTGGCTTTGTGGGAGCATATTTAGAGGAAAAAAGTCACCTGAATTTGAGTATGAAAGTACAATTATGGTAGATTCTAGAAGTGACCGTGGTAAACTCATGCATATACCAGGGGGGTACTGGGATGTGCGAGTTTAAATCGTTTTTTGTTCGTTTGTAGATTAAAGCAGTTCCCTATTTCCCAGGAGTTTTTTGGGAAAGTATAAAGGTGAGCAATTAGTTTCAATTTACTGATCAATGGAAATTTGATATATAATTGCACCGAAAAGGATAGCCTGTGAATACGGCCTCGTAAGATATTATAGATGTTAACAGCAAAACTGGATCTTTTTCTCTTTCATATAAAAACTGACCCAAAAACTTTTAGGTCTCCACGGTCGTTGAAATCAAATACTTTGTTGAGAATTTTTATAATTGAGGGTTGCATGATTTGATTGGTTTTAATATGTGTTAATCCCGGTGTGCCTGCTGAAATATACATAAGGCCTATATGTTAATTTGTGTGTATATCAAGTGGTTTTATAACAAACCCACTCCGTGGTGGTTTTATTCTAATGGCTTAGGTAGCACCACCTGAGTACGTAGAAGTCAAACGTAGTTAGTAGTAGTAGTAGTAAGTGTAGTAGTATAGTAGTAGTAGTATAGTAGTAGGTAGTAGTTAGTAGTAAAGTAGTAGTAGTAGTAAATCGCCCGTCATAAATTTCGAAACAACTGGCAGCTCGCGGTCCTGTTGAACTGCGCCTTGGATGTCCCTTGTCAATCGTTTCGTCATGCACTTCCGGTTACGCGCGCGTAGCAAATTTTGTTTCAGAATTACTGACAAGCAGTATAGATATGTGACCTATGATGTCACAGATTGACATTCAGTACGCCCTCTGTTGTTTTCGGCGGCAAAATATTACAGTCGTTCAATGACAGACCACATAAAAATTGGTCCATAAATTACTTGCAGAACCTTTCTTGATCTAAATCGGTTACATTATGCAACTGGTAGCAATAGCAAGCATGCTTAATATGATAATGTTGGTATTATTTCATTTTGAACCCAAGTTAAAGCAGAAAAACGAAATTCCGTGTGCAAAGTATAGGGGCTTCTGCCTGCCAGTTTCTCTCTTACACCAACATGGGCCGACACAAACATAACAAATGTCACTCATCTATAGTATAGTACATTGTTAGTAGTAGTAGCCCCGCAAACGGGGGTGACCGGATTCACCCTCATATTCCAGCAATACTGCTGTATGATGGGGGATTTAATTTGGCGCAAAGATAATTGACCGGATGCGTTTCCTGAGGTCCATTTGCTGGATGGCCGCCATTAGCTCTCCAGAGCCGGAGCCCTTTGTATGTAGATTTTTTTTAGTTCTAACCAGGTAAACCAGCGCCTCCTCATCGGAATTTCCTCCGCCGACCAACCGTGTAGAAGTAATTATAGCCTACTCATAGCTACACGGTAAAGAATAGGGATAGCCTTTTTGTAGGAATAAGAATACTTGTGCAATCACTCAGCGTTTGATATGTTTGTGAATTTATTATCGATTATAGTAATTGCCTATAGATTCGACATCCTATCAGATTCTAGGGTGTGTGGAAAAAGAAAACGGTCCACTCTACAAGAAGACATAGCCTAGCGCATACAATGAATATATAGTGGGTAACTCTTTATTTCAGACACTATTTAATCTAATAAGATGCACAGTTTATTATTATATTCCACAGAGAACCTATCCATAACAATTGCCTGAATGTGTGGTTTTAATCGGATAAGTTAGAATTTTCTGTGAGCCATGCTTAGCGGAATGCCTCCATAATAGTATTGCTGCTAGCCTGTACAGATTTGTATAATTTGTAAGGAATAACATTTGACATGAATCTTTTTAACATACCTCACAGTTTTTTATTTAAGGTTTTGAAGCATTTGGCTTGTCACACCTAATGACCACTATAAGTCAAACTGTATTTTATAGGGGTCAAAATACACAGTTGTTTGAATCTTAACCGGGGGGGGGGGGGGGTAAAAAAAAAAAAAAAAAAAAAAAAAAAACCCCCCCCCCCCAAAAAAAATCGGCCAAGCCGTTAATGAGTTAATTAGTGGGGGTCCCATGGAACCCCCCATTGGGCACTAACTGAAGTCATCTGATAATCTTTTTAAAAATCGAAGAACCATAGCCATTTTTTTGCTGCTATATGTGGACATATACATATAAATAAACAATTATTACTAACAATAAATAATTAACCATTTATGTGATGAAAACACAATAATGATTTCATTGAGGACGTTGCTAAACCGCTGTACAAACTCTATGGGAAAATGACGTGTTTTTTCAACACCCGCAAAAAATACAAGATTGTCTAAAACTGCAAGTTTTGTGTTAAATATATGTAATTTGGGTCTTCTAGAGTAGATATCAAAATAAAATAAGTTTTCAAAAGTTTGATTTAAGTGTGAGGCTTACTGGAATTTTCCGCCTTTTTGCCCAATTTTTGCTTGTTTTGAAAACAATGTTTTGCCCCTAATTTGCAGCCCAAATAATAAAAGTTCATTTTTTATTGCTGATTTAGTGTTGTCTTATGACCCTTTATATGTGGTATAATTTCAATGCAAAAATTCTGTCGGGAAAGTGGTTTCCTTAATGTGGAGTCCCATGGAACCCTCCCCCATTGGACACTAACGGGAGTGAAAACCCCTTGGTCACTCTAGTGTTAGAGCAATATTGGCACATTTTTTGAAGAGCGCCCCCAATTTTCAAAATTTGATATTTTTGCACAGTTACGTTGGTAATTGTCTAGGAAACTACTCTCTAAATGCAAAAGAGTGAATTTCACTCTTTTGTGGAGTGACTACAGGGCCCACTCCAAAATGAGTGAAATTTCATACCTTAAAGAACACTTTTTGGGTCAAATTTGTCTTGAGAATTGAACAAAATGATATCATTTTTATTAATTAACTTGACTTGCCCGAACTATAAAACAACTAATGGATGAGCGTAGACACGTACATGACGCTATTCCCGGCATGTCAATATTCACATTGAATAGCGTTTCCAGCAGCCGTTGAATTATTATGAGGGATCCCCGTAATATGATTCTTGTCAAAATTCCTGTCGTTTTGTTGACCAGACATTTCCGAGCTTAACCAATCACATGTATAGTTTACTATCCAGTTACCAATGCACTTGTGTAAAAATCTCCAATTTTTGAAAAATTGGGGACGCCCTTCAGAAAATGTGCTAATATTGCTTTAAGGTTATACCATTGTATTGCTCGGTTCCAAGGATTAAACAAAATATAATAATCTATGTGACTAATAATAGTTTTGAAGTTACAAGCCAAAACGTAAAAGGTCAACGTTTAACCTCCACAGGGGTCAAATTCGATTTTCATCAACAGTCTCAACCATTCTTCGTTTTGCCCGAACAATAAATATTCAAAATAAATTCACGCATGTAGAAGGTCTTCCTTTTTTTAGTAGAAAATAGAAAATCTTTTACCATTATTACAGCGCCTATATTCAGTTACATTACTTTGCTGAACATACACCTGATACTTAAACGTTCTAGATAGATCATTCTATCCAGAATAGTAAATGTTAGGCAAAAAAAAAAGTTTGTCTCAGAAGAAATGTGAAAAATGCCAATGCAAAATGCGCTTCTTTAGAAAATGCTAACGCGAAATGCGAGATTTTTTATTGCATTTTGATACACATTTTTCATTTTTTTAGAACGCTTCGCTGCCAATTTTTCCTTTTTTGTTCTGATTTTGTTATTAAATTTCAAATGAGCAAAACCTAAAAAAAAAAGATAATGCGCGCGCTAAAAGATCCTTTTTAAACAAAATGCGCGCGGTCTTCTGAGTAAAACTTTTTTTCTTGGCCTTAAAGCAAGACGAAAAATTTGAGACATTTAAATTTGACATTAAAGTCTGACTTTTTGACTTTTGACTCCTCTAGGAGTCAAAAGTTGACCTTTGGCGTTTTGGCTTGTAACTTGAAACTATAAATCGCAGGTAGATGAAACTTAATCTTTTTGCACCCTTCTGGCCTGAAGAACACAGAGGTGCAGTTTTTATCAAGACAACTTTATATTTTGACCCCTGTATAATACATTAAGACCTCTAGGGTCAAAGTCCAAATACCTCCCAATCTCAAAATGAACTTTGAAGTATATAAAATAGTCATGTGTAATGTCATTATTAATTTTATGAAAGAGTGCACAAAAGTTATTGAAATCAGAAGTTAACACCACCATAAGTGCCATGCAATAGCTTGCAATGAATACTGATATACACGATGTGAAATGTGAGGTTATAACAGGGTAATAAGGTAAAATGTATGCGTATGCACCTGTAAGACTTGTGATTTAAAATTCCCGCTCAATCAGTATTAGAGGTTCTTTGGTAGTGCAGTAGCCATGCTCTAATAGCCGTAATATGCCAGTAGAAATAAGTGTTAACATGTGTTAGTAAACATTGATGTCACATCATCTTTAGTGATTGGCCGATACAGATTTAGAAAATATGTCTTTATCTATACCGTAAGAGACAAATTTGTATCACATATATTTTCACAAAGTTGTAAGGTGTAAGATATTTTAGGAGAATTGACAATTGTTCTTTGAGAAACACCAAGGCTTCTTAAAAACAGCGGCAGAGTGAAGGACGTTTTGGACTATTAGCCTTTCACTGGAAAGTACAGATTTTTTTTAGGATACAATATAATATTCAACAAACATCTTTTTTTTCATTCGATCCATTCCAAGCAGCAAGTGTACTTGCGCACAGTTAAAAATTGACCGCAAAAGTCGTTTTAACTGGCTGGTCAGGAGGGCCTCGCAACGTACAAATAACTGTACGTCCCAGCTGCCAGTTAAAACGATGTTTTTTACGATCATTTTAACAGTGTGTCTGCATAGTAAAGAGTTTTTTTAAAGAAATGCAGCACAATGTGAAATGATGATTTTACCACGGATAATGAACACCAATATTTTGTTACCTTGTAAAACCCTTATCCAGTATGGGAACATGTTGAGGCCCCGTCCGGCAGTGGACTGACATAGCTGATGATGATGAAAACCCTTGGTTTTTCTTTTACAACTAAAACGACGATTGTCTTACGCCTACGTGTAAGAAGCACACTCCAGCTAATGGAGCTAATTTTGTACTAATGCTGTATAATATTTTGTTTCATAGTGAAAAGAAACAGAGCCAAATTAATACCATTGATCGTTATTACCGATTCTACCTTAAACAAAGCACACTTTTGATACTCATACCCAGATATTACATGTTTTTATTGCGTGACCTACTTTTGTTAGCGTGATTGTTAAATAGTCGGGTAAATAGTCGGTTAATTTATTTATTGATTCACCCATAGCTTACGTGGTCTCTTCTCTGGGAGACCAGCTAATTCAAAATATATAGGCTACGATCAGTCAAACTCAGTCAGCAGGGAGTCTGCCAATACAAATGTTGCTGGCGAGAAAACCAGGGCTGAAGTGCAAATAACCACTATCAATAAGAGGACCTATTACCCGGGGGTGGGGGGTTTCTCACTTGGGATGATGTCTGGGTATGTGCCGCCTATAAGACCCTCATTTTCAGTCTCTTTTTTCAGTTGCCTAGAGACCCCCATTTTAGACCATTTCAGTCCAGAACCTAAATTTTCCACGTGCAAAGCCATATTTTCTTCAAAAAACTCAAAACGCCTAGTTCGAGAACCCCCATTTTTTGGCCTCAAGATCAGCCCAGGAGCCTCAATTTTTGAAATCCGGGAGGCACTGTGCTGGCGTCTCTAAAAAGTTGAGAAAGGCCCTCGCCGGGTTTAACCCGGTTGATTAAGGTATCCACTAAGATTTGGAGATGGTTCAAAATTGAATGGTTGGTGGTCATTTGCGAAGCCATCATGATAAAATCACTGACGTAAGACAAGATTTGTTTGTACTGATTTGAATGCATTTGTCACGAAGTTTGAAGCCACCGTTATCGTTTGTGTGTGGTATATGTAATAAAAGGTCATGGTATATAACACCTAATAACACCTACACCTGCCGTAAGCAGGCAACATGACCATGTTAAATCTCATTTTGTATTGGCAACCTTACAAACGTATTTTCTACTCTAATAAAGACATTAAATCCGTTGAACGACGCATAAACAAGAACTTATTTGAATTTGCTTAAATTATAATCTCAACCTACATATTTCGTAAGGCTTGATTTTTGTGTGAAAATATGGAGGAACCAAATTAAATGATTATTAAAACTCCCAATCTGTTGTAAATTTGCTCTCGATTTTTTCATAAAACATACAGGTTTTTCTGGGAAGTGTGAGGTTTGCCCCTGTCAGATGAATGAACATAAAGTCTGGTTTTGGGCAGTTTTAGTTTTCATCACCTATGTGGGTAACGGCTGTAAGTGATCATTAATAATGTGAGTGCTATTACAGTCATGTTTTGAAGGATTTTGAAGGTTTGTTTAGTAATACCACTGTCATTTGTCTGACATCAGAACACAAAATGTACAAATCTGTTGGCATTACTTTTTAATCCAAAACTCAAAGCAAGATGATCTTACCATAGTCGGCATTGATGTTTTCTAGAGACTTTCACAAGCAAATTCCTCTCCAAGAAAGAAACATTTGGATTTAACACTATTGTGGCTTACACCTCTAGATTGATATTTATGAAGATCTCCTTTTGGTTTGCTCCATTGCATTTTCTGTTCATATTTCTTCACTACCACATAGTCACAACCACAGACTCACCTCACACACATGATGAATGAACTTTTAGGTTGAAGCTTTGTGTATCTCATCTTGCATTACTGTCCATTTTGGCCCTATTCACTGTGCACACAGTGCATTCAATAGGCCTATGGCCTGTCACGCGTACTCTTCTTAACGATAGGACATGAGAAAACTCAGTCGTTGCGCGGAAAGTGCCAAGGGTATTTTCTTCGTAAAGCTCTAATTGTAGATTATATCATCAATAACCTTGTGAATTTTAATTATGATAGACAGTCAGAAAAATCGAAAATGGTTAATTATAAAGAGTGGTATTTTGGTAGGGTCTAAATGCTAACACTATGGGTCAAAAATCACAGTGATTGCTGGTGCAGATTCAAGAAGAGCGCCATGGACACCCCGGGTTTAGACCTAAACTCTTCGTAAAGCTGACAACCAAGATAAGCTTATTTTCTATAAGGTGGTGTAATTTGCTGACATACAGTACTGAAAAAATATCCGAAACGACCATTCCTAACAAGGTTCCAAACTAACTGTGTAAAAACAGGCCTACTTGCCAATGTTCATGCCACAGTGTTTGTGGTAATCACCTCTCCATAGCATGTCATTGACCAGTGATTGGATGGTGCCCTGTTAAGTGGGAATCATTTACCTACGATCAAACTTATGAATCGATTCATGTCACAATGATTCTGTTGGTGAGGCAAAAGGCGAGGGCCCTTTACAGTGGAACTACGCAGCTATGTATATTGTTTAACTGATGTTGTAACTTTATCATTCTTCATGGAATCTCGAAAGTGATCCAGGCCATCTCTGCAGCTTGTTGCTGTTTTGAGTATTTTTTTCTGTTTACCCGTCAAATATAATGGCGTTACAGAGCTTTTAGTAAAATCATTACCCTCTTAACTCCACAAATCTTATAAACACCCTGGTGCTCACTTATTAACAATCATTGCGCTATAATATGATCTGACAATAATAATTTCTTTCCACTGTTCCATTTTCCCCCTTCGAAGAGATAAACGATCGTGAATTTGCACCATATCGTTATGGTTATTCTCACAGATCCTCTTTTTTTTTTACTTTTTTAAAATTGAAGACATAAATGCGGGATGTTTGCAAACACCATTAGACGTGTTTATGTACAATTATCACTACCTCTGATCTTTACAGATTATATTTTTTTTTAAAGTAATAATTACGCTAACAACTTTGCAATCGACTCATTTTGCTTTGATCTTTGTGTGGGGCTATGCCAGTCCAATGCACCATGGGATTCATGGACCTGTTAAAGATGCATTACCATCGCATTAACCCCATTGATGTCATTTTAAAAAGAGGTAACCACATTTGCTTCTTGAAGAGTATGAACCAATTAAACCTTAACTTCACTTTATTTCCTTACAGCATGTCTGCGCACTTGTTTGTTGTATGTCATGATCTTGTGTGTAGATTTGTTTATTTGGACATTTTACAACGCTTATTAACAAATTTGGATTTTCTAACTTTGTATGGGCCGGTCTCATAACTTGCGTTAAATATGACGCCCCTCACTAGTTGCTTGTATCAACGCATTCATATTTTTCTTGTAGCATTGGTAGAATATTTTTTTGTTAATAATTTCATTTATAAGTGTGAATAGTGAAATAAATTCAATCTTTGATTGCGTTTTTGCGTCTGTGTGACAACTTTTGACTTTCTACGAGTTTCTCCATATTCATATTACGGGCTTTCAAGATTTCGGCGGAACAAGCAAAATTGGTTAAAATTTTGGAAAATGTGAAACTCTATCGAAAAATACCCTTGATGTATACAATGAATGATGAATGGGTAATGTAGCTGGAGCGCTACTATAATTAGGTAATTAGGTATTGCACTGCAAACACAAGCACAACATGTGCGAGATCATAAAAGCTTCAGGAAACAGACTAGAATCAACATCGTCCAAAGCTTTTGCGATACGATTTCAATTTGTGTAATTATGTCATCAATATAAAGGTATTGGAATCGGTTGAAAACTTGCGTGCTACAATTTGACAAAACTGATAAATGGAAAATTATCATGAGTTGAAAGGATTTGCTGGATATAATTCTCTGAACCAACATCATCGATTTAAATGTGAAAGGTCTATCTTTTAAAATCCCATGTCTGATCAATATTCGCAGGCAAACAATTTTGTGCTCTAGCTAGAAGTGCCTGGGACACATGATGGAAATTTATAATAAAACCACAAAACTTTAGCCAATAATCCCTGCGACATGAACATGCTTGTGTGTGGTCCACTTGGTATGTCATGCACACATAGACCTAGACTATCTCGCAGTCTCGGCTCTGTCTTTCACTTCATAGCACATTGAGTTAAAAGATATTCCCACTAAATGCTGACATGAAGACTTGGAGACTACTCTTCAGCTGGCTCTCCTGGACATGCCATGCAGATCTATAATACCGAGCCATTTAATAAACGAACCAAGTTCATCGAACGCCAAAATTCACTACACTAACCGACAAGCGCGAGGGTTGTATAGTCTTAGGTATTCCAGTCGCTTACCTTCCTCTATCATTTATATCGTGGACCGTGGGGAGGGTTTTAAAATAGACCCTTTTGTAAACCTTAACATTTGACTCTTAATAGGAGATATTAATACATTTACATTGTTTTTTTGGAATTTAAAAATTTAAAATCAAGGTACGCCACTACGAATTAAAGGGGCAAACGAATTTTGAATAGAACCACCAAAAATGTTTAGTTATGCTAATTAGCATAAAACACATTGCCGATATTTTTTCCCACGAAAATATGCGCTACGAAATATTAGACAATTACATAAACTGTTTGAGTAAAATAATTAAGCGTTACAAATGCACGCGAAAACAAAGTGTTAGGTCCACGTGGATCACCCATTATACACTTAAGCCTTAAGCTTACATATTTTGAGTTTTTTGAGTGAAGGAGTCATATTACAGAAACTAGGGTAACTGAAGTTTTGGGATTGTTTGTAAATGAAAAACCACACAAGTCGCGAGCTTTGCGAAGGAATTGAAACAATGTTAACAAAATCCGGAAGCCATATTATATTTCGAAGTAATATGTTTCCATTTCCTAAAACGTAACTCCTTGTGCTGCATTTTCACTCTTCTTAAATCCCACCAGTCATTTTAGGAATACGCCTAGTCATTGCTTAATTCAATAAATGGCGGTAATAGCCCACAGACCGGTACAAATCACTACAGTACAAAACCCGTTACCAAGGCCATGCATTTTCAGATTTTCAATTCCATAGAATTGTTAACTTTGATACGTGATCGAATACTTTAGACAGTTGTATTATGAGAACACTACAAACATCTGTCCAGTTACTGTTTGCCTTTTACCGCTGCATATCTGGACCTGAAGAAATATTATATTGTGAAGTTCTTACCTTTCTTGAGCATCACACTTTAAAGCTTTCCTTTGATTCAAGTGTTTACGTTTCCCGCAATTGAACAGAGTACAGAGCAAAAAAATAACACTTACCTCTCAACGCTAATGGCGGCCATTGTGAATATAGAACAAGCAGGCGACAAAACTTGAAGATAAGGTAAAAGTCTACAGACGGCCGCGCCAAAAACCCAGTGCGAGATAAAAGAGGTAGCAAGTTTAAAAGGTAGCACACAAACTATAAGTATAAGGTCAGCTGCAGCTAAATTTGCCAAAAGTACACACGTTACATTGTGGAGTTTCCGACAGCATTTGATAGAATAGATCACGAGGCCATTTCCGGTGAGTCCAATAATGAAAACAAAAGCGTAGAAATAAACCATTTCAGTGATATCACATATGAAGTTCCAAACTTCCATCGGACTGCTCCGTTGGTGGTTGCGTGTTGTTTCCAATAAAATCTTCCACTGGGAAAGTTCCGCTTATTGATGAAAAATTGTCATACGATTGAAGGGTACCTGTAGCGTTCATAGTGTCCATAGTTCGTCCTGTTAACTGGCCTTAAATCTTTATGGAAGCCATTAGGTTATATAGTCCTCAACCTGTATTGGTAAGATAACAGTAAATTTGTACTTTAATAAAACATTTTACGCTTTCGTTTTGTTATGAATGAATCCTGGTAGTTATCTGAATGACACGCGTGTACCAACAGAAGAACCGATCTCAACTACTTGAAATATTTCCAATCTGGACGCCACGAGAGAGAGAAAAAGATCGTGATTCTCCTACAAATTTGCAACCGATATTACATACCTTATAAATTACTCATAAAAAGCATTGAAAATATAAACCCCGTAGCAATATTGCTGAAAGGCATGTTATACTATGACCGTACCACTCTGAATCGATACTGTTCCAATAGTGTAAGGACAATGAACCGATTTTTGATATTATCTTTTTTACGTATGACGTTTCGCTGGAAGTCACAAGAGCAGGCAGGCGTTTGTTTTTAATGCATCGATATTAGGTGTAGTTTGGTTCGGTATATACACATACACGTCTAGAAACTTGCGTTAAAAGTCATCTGATCAAACTCAAAGGGTAGCTGAAACCGAAGCAATATATTCAAAAAAGGGCTGGTGTAAGGTATAGATTTACCTACTATAGTACGTTCAGCGCCAAATAAGTGAGTTTCGTCACATCACCAATCAAAAGTGCACAATGTATCACTATTTAAACAAAACAAGCGAAAAAATACACATTTAAGACGCATGGGTCTGCTAGCAACACGTCTGGAGACGTACCTAAGGCGTAAGGAGATCTAGACGCGCGATTTGTGAATTGGAACCCTTTAAGGTGTGGTTTAGTAAAAATGTCCCAATACTTATCGCTCTTAAGAATTGGACATTCTATATATGGTCGATATATTACCCTATACAGACAAAGTACTTACTTTTCCTCCGGCACTTTTTGCGGTTGTCATTTCTTTGAGAAATATTACATTCAAAATATTAGTGAACGTGAATATTTCTCGTTTGTAATTTGACTACCGAGTTGAGAAATCGAAACATTTGGCATATTTTAAGAAGTGAGCAATTAAAGGGTCGTATTATCCTCCTAATAAAAGTATCGTCCTAGCTAGACTCTATACCGTATTCGTAAAGGACATTCGCAACCAGCATTGTGGACTACCTATGGAATTCCGACATGAGCTACTTAGCTGGGTGAGGTTAATGAAGAGAAAAGAGAAAATGGGGAGGGGGGGAGGAAAAAGACCAGAAGGCGAATCAGGAGAAGAAAATGGGAATTGAGAGGAAAGAGAGGAAAACAATAACGACCGGAAGAGGTAGGAGTACAGAAATATATAGCAAGTAGGGCATTTAGTTGCAATAATATTAAAAACAAACTGAAAAGCGGCATCCTTCTAATATTATGCACGACAATGATATGCCCTTTGGACTTTAACGTTGGCATTTACATCAAGGGAATGTCATGCGCCGATTTTAGTTGAATTGTAGTAACAAATTAAACAAGAGCCAAATGAACCAAAATAATGTTATTCTTGCTACTACTCTGCTATCGTGTAATGCAAAACATATTGAAGCAATGACAGAAAGAAAAGAACGAAATAAGTGCACATGTGAATGCGAGTGAGTTGGTTGTTCTGTAAGGCAGACCTTCAGAAGTCAACAATACTGGAACACCACCAGAGATATATACTCGATTTTTTTCGGTAGAGAACATAACCGCTCAATGTGAACGTTAAACAAATGATAAATCAAAAATATAACAATAAGTAAACTACAAGGCGAATAACACTGAAGGTAAAATAATCCATTGCCATAATACCTATCAATGTACAAGCAGTAGAGATGGCCACTTAGGTAAAAGAAACCAATACTTGGTAAATAACATGAGGTATCATTCATTGACGCTCTAGTTGTATCAAGTTACACTTGTGCAATGACCAAAGGTACAGAGTTACAAGTTATTTGTTCAGGATTTCTGGTGGTCTTTTGAATGTCCCGTCTTGGTGTAATGAACGTTGTTAAAGGATTTTCCTGCAATGTTAAAGGTCCTTATGAAAAATAACATTATTCCCATATTGCTAAAACAAAAAGAAATACAAATAATCCCACACCCACTGAATGACTAACACACACAAATACGCACCCAGCCATAGACACACACGCCCTCGCACAATTACACGTACACAGCCCTACGCGTCTTTTTCAGTTTCCAGTATCGCACAGTATAATTTATGCTAATATGTATATTAATAACAAATTATAATATTTCTCAAGAAGTTCTTTCAAATATTTGCCTTTTAAAGACGTTTTCATTCATTATGAAACACATGGCTTGAATTTCAATTGTTTTCTTGTAAAAGTTCCTAAATGAATACCAACAAATTTCGACATTGACTTGCATATCACAATTTCTATTTGAAGGAACTATTTAGCTTCTTCAGTGGCCCGGTAAAGAGATAATTTTGGAACAGCCCTTTGAAGATGCTACCACTCATCTTAGACCTTACAATTATTAATGATTAACTACGTACTCGTTACAGTAAGGATGTCACATCAATCGTTGTGACACATCCTAAATTACAGCATCAATCTATGTAATGTGATCATTACAATATATGTATCTAAATTGGAAATGACCTTTGTCACCTGATATACAATGTGTAAATCAAAGACAACGGAATGATGTTAGCATTGTAATTAACATTTATTTTAAAATCAGATACTACAAAGAAAGCCGCCACACCCAAATCCCATAGCAAGAGCCTAAATAAACACAAACCCGGTAAAACGAACTTTAGATTTACGCTACTTTTTATGTTGTGGAAATGATAAAAAGGAAAATGACAAATATTGGAATTTTCAGAGTTTAGCCTCTGCGTTAAATGAGTATGTCATTTTATTTTTTTTCAAAAGCAATTACTTTCTAAAAAGGAAACGGTTACCTCACAATGATGCAAACTAAATCACCCCATCATAAAATAAATAAAATAACAACATTAACAAAAGAAAAAAGACCGCATACACAAAAACAAACAAATAAAACAAGAAAAAAAAAGAAACACACAAATAAAACTTTATGAAATTAAAGGCATAAGGCTTGTGAAAAAAATGGAAATCGCTCAACGTACAAATTGAATCAGCATTTTCCGGGCCATTATTCAAAGTTCTAAATTTACACATTGTATTGTTCTGCTAACAAAAGAAGGTCATAAATAAAAGCAACATTTCTAATTCACAAGCATTCATGTGTCATTACACGATTTCTTTACCCGAGTTGAAGGATTTGATGGAATAATAATGACAAAAATCGCACTACTAAACACTTGAAAGCTAGTTCCAATTTCCTATCGGAAAAACAACTTTTGAAATCAAGAGAATCAAATGAATATAGCTCTCAAAAATAGCGTTACCAGCAGCCGGAATATTAGAGCAAATCACCAGTAAAAGTACCTATATTGAAATCTAAGTTGAAAAATATAAAAAAAAAAAAAAAAAAAATCACATCAATCGTTGTGACACATCCTAAATTACAGCATCAATCTATGTAATGTGATCATTACAATATATGTATCTAAATTGGAAATGACCTTTGTCACCTGATATACAATGTGTAAATCAAAGACAACGGAATGATGTTAGCATTGTAATTAACATTTATTTTAAAATCAGATACTACAAAGAAAGCCGCCACACCCAAATCCCATAGCAAGAGCCTAAATAAACACAAACCCGGTAAAACGAACTTTAGATTTACGCTACTTATTAATGTATTCTTATTGATAAACTATATTTTTATTTATAAAAGGTTGCAAAGACAATTTTTTGCCTCTTAAATGCCACTTAGTTTTTTATGTTGTGGAAATGATAAAAAGGAAAATGACAAATATTGGAATTTTCAGAGTTTAGGCTCTGCGTTAAATGAGTATGTCATTTTATTTTTTTTCAAAAGCAATTACTTTCTAAAAAGGAAATGGTTACCTCACAATGATGCAAACTAAATCACCCCATCATAAAATAAATAAAATAACAACATTAACAAAAGAAAAAAGACCGCATACACAAAAACAAACAAATAAAACAAGAAAAAAAAAAAAGAAACACACACAAATAAAACTTTATGAAATTAAAGGCATAAGGCTTGTGAAAAAAATGGAAATCGCTCAACGTACAAATTGAATCAGCATTTTCCGGGCCATTATTCAAAGTTCTAAATTTACACATTGTATTGTTCTGCTAACAAAAGAAGGTCATAAATAAAAGCAACATTTCTAATTCACAAGCATTCATGTGTCATTACACGATTTCTTTACCCGAGTTGAAGGATTTGATGGAATAATAATGACAAAAATCGCACTACTAAACACTTGAAAGCTAGTTCCAATTTCCTATCGGAAAAACAACTTTTGAAATCAAGAGAATCAAATGAATATAGCTCTCAAAAATAGCGTTACCAGCAGCCGGAATATTAGAGCAAATCACCAGTAAAAGTACCTATATTGAAATCTAAGTTGAAAAATATGCTTACCTGGTTGAATTTTGAACCCTCAGGTACCGCTTTTGTGTTGAAATCCACTCAAAATTGTGAACCATTCAAATAACAGCTCCTTATATCTACAGGGCTAGTTCTCATCATTCTCGTTTTCAATAAGGACAGTGTCCCTACATTCGGTCTAGCTTCACTTCTTTGTTAATACAAATTCCCCAGGGAGTGACACTGAGAGATATACAAATATATTTCACGGATGGAATATAATCCGTGTTTTAAGGTATTTTAGTTGAAAAAAAAAAGTATTGCATCGGTGTAAGAGGAGAATTTTCTTTGATACGTTTTGAAGAAGAAAGTAAGGATTTGCATTGGCTATTACGGATAAACTAATCCGTGCATCCAGCGAAGTATGTGGGTGTTAAGTTGATTCTCCAGGCGATGTTTGCAACTGTTTGCCGTGGTTTTGGCTGGTACTCAATGAAATCAACACGATAAACTAACATTAGGTTAGGTCTGACTTTATGTACTACAAACCGGATTACTTCTATACTGATAAGATAAATGCCATTTGATACAATTATCTATCCAAGCGGGTATATATTTACCCCTATTCTTGTTAACTTTACTACGGATTCAAATACAAAAATAATTCCGATAAAACTCCCTTTTTGGAAGGCCACAACTTAAATTCAAACTTTCAAATTGAACACTTTCATTTTGTATGCTGACGATGTCACCCTAATCTTCTTCTTAGCGTGTCCACAAGTCATTAGTAATGGCTTGTGGTGGTGTCAGGATTTACTCAACTGAGTAAGCTGATCCGGGGCCACGTGTATCCATGATACGGACGCTCCTAACATGGCCCGCTTTTTTTAGACTGGGGCGGATTGGGAACAGTCAGGGGTTCACACCCTACTCTTATTCGACACTGACTGCGATGTGCATGTACAGTTGTGACTCTCTGTACACGGTACCGACGGTTTTACGTCCCCTCCGAAGGACGGGATGCTTTCATGATTCATTTGCCCAATTCCAAGTGAACCATGGAGGAGAGCAGTATTTTGTATTTAATCAATAGCTTGTATACAGATTAAATCCAGAATTGAGCACACGAATAAATCCCAGCAAGTGACCCCACCGGGATTCGAACCCGGGATTGTTTGATAGATTTGCGCCACAGGCAAGCACCCTAAGCGCTAGGCCACGCTCTCCCACAAGAAAGTAGGTCTAAAGAGAATAGAAGTGCCTCTGCTGCCTGTCTAAAGCAGGACCTGAGAAAAAATGAAAACCGGGCTACTTCGTGGAACGTTCCCGTCGGCGCCAAAAAGTGCAGGTCGCGTCATCATATCCGAAGAGATGCAATTTATTACCATCATAGCCTCCAGTTCTTCGGTATACCCCAATATACCAACTGGAAAAAAAAACAGGACTCGTGATCATTAGACTGTTAAAATCGTGAGTTCGAGCCCCACTGTGGTCAACGTGTTTGTGGCCTTGGGCAATATACTCAATCTCAATTGTCTTGTCAACCCAAGCGAAAATCTCGGGAGCTGTTATGGGGAATATTACAATCTAACTGCTGATAGGCGTGTGCGCTCGTAAGGCATGTCTTTGAGCAGCCACCTAAATGAAGCGAAGAGATTGTGACGATTTCTTGAAGGCGGCGTAATAATAATTGTCAACCGCGCTTTGAGCCTGTTTACGGGGGATTAAGCGCTATATAAAACTGATGCTGATTATTATTATTATTTTAAATTTGGTGTAGAAAACGCACTCTGAGCAAAGATCTATTCTGATATTATCAAGATAGCTAAGTCAGCACTCCAGCGTTTTGTCCTCTTCCGTAGAGCTGCCTTTTATCAAGTTCCCACTCGAGAAGCAATGATCTATAAGACTAACTGCTTGGATTGGACCAACTTGCAACTCGCTGTCTCAACTGGATGTAGTTCGAAAATGTACCATCCACATCATTGGCTTTCCTGAAAAAGACCTCATCGCACATCAAATCCAACATCTGCAGAATCCGCATATGCAAAGAGAGGTTGATACCATCAAACTGTACGTACTATAGAGTGACCCCCAGAACAACCAAACCATTGCTTCCTGAGCAGTTACAGTTTGATTCCGACTCAGACGCTCCATCAGATCCCATGACCTTGATGATTTACCTGTTGAAGATTTTTGTTCCAGTCTAGTTAGCCACCAAAGATTCTTCATTTCATCATCTGCCCGCATCTGAAATGCTGTTCTGTGATGCAATCTGTTTGATTAGCTCATTACATGACACAGCATTAGATAGCACATTGAATTACCAATCAAAATAGTGCTTTTATATCTCTGTGTAAACCATACCTTTATTAAATTCTTAGAGTGTCTCTGATTTGCTTATTACATGATATTACCTTTCAAGTACCCAATCCAAATAGTGCTTAGATGCCGACAGTTAGACAGGTAGTGCCGAGGGGTTTTAACACTTAAAGGTGCTCCCGGGAAGGTGCTTGTTCCAATTTATGTCTATCGCTTTCTGTACTTGACATGAGAGCCTGGCACTTGCACATACGGTTAGAAACAAACTCGCGGTTTTGATGGTTGAAGCAATAATGCATACTGCAAAACTGCAAAGCCCTATTCAAAACTGTGCTAATATTGTTGGTTAACCATTAAAACGTGGTGTTTTTGTTTATATCTTGGGAATGAAATGGATTTGAGGGCTCAAATTTCAGGACGACAATGAGAAAAATACGGCCTTTCATCTGATATCATAATCGATACTACTTCCGGGTACAGGGGGGGTCCCCAAGGACGATCGGAACACGCACATTTAAATGCATAAGGGGGGGGGTCCTAGGGACTCCCCTGGCCATTTTCTAACCACTTTCCTAAAGGATTTTTAGATGAAATCCGCCACATGTTAGAAGGATTCAAAGACATCAAAAACAAAGAAAAAAATGGTCATTAAGAAAACTAGGGACAAAACATTGATTTTAATTTGCGTCAACATGTGCGAAAAAGACACTAATTCGTTTCTGCATTTTCTACGGCATTAATTCACGTAGACTTGTGCTGATTGCTTTAATTGGTGAAGAATTTACCATATTAAGGACAAACATAAATGTCTCATGCCAATTTATATTTTTTAGGGTTTTGATTAATTATTTACCTTGTTTATGTCACTAGGTGTATGCATTATGAAAATCAGAATCACAGTAACTCTATTAAGATTCTTCAAAATCAAAATTGTCATGGGCACTTCCATTAGGGGGGAGGGGGCTCCTAGGGACCCATGCTTATTAACGCAAAAACGACGCGATGGATTTGATTTTATTTGCGCCAATGCAAGCGCAACTAAAAGTTGACAAATAAAAAAAATAAAAGTTGGGACCCTAGCCCCAAAAAAAAAAAAAAAAAAAACCCCCCCCCCCGCCACTTATGCAGTTAAGTGTTAAGTATAGTGGTCTTCAAGAAAGGGGGCTTACTCTTTATGATGTATTTATGTGACTCGATTGTATCCACTCGGACCAATGTCTTTTAAATTGAAAATTGGGTTCTTATCATCATTAGCCCGTATGCGTAAAAGAACATAACATTGCACTTCAAAATTGCCTTCACTCCTTTAAAACAGTGATTTTAAATTTCTCTATTTCTCTCTACCTCCTTTTGCGACCAAAAGCTACAAGCACATGTATCGAAATAATGCCAAATTAAAATATGAGCGAGAGTTTTCAAAAATATTGTGCGCTACAAATATACGAAATATCCCAAACTTTTCCAAGGATCAGAGAGATATAATTCTTTCTTCCCCTGTAGGTAATATAGGTTTTTACTTGAGGCTTTATGGCTGCGACAGCAAGAACGTGAAAAAGTGTAGCATAGGATACGTAGGCAAACATAAAATGCGGCGTCAACGACCAGTGGATCCATAGTCATCATATTTCGGCGTCAAGACTAGTTATACACGGACTGTGATTTAATACTATAACGCGATTGTGGCATATATTGTTTGTATCTTACCCATCTTGTTCGTAATCTCGACATTTAAGTGTTGTTTTGACCAACAAGTTTGAAACTTTAGCAAAGAACAGTGTAAAAGTATTTACTTCATAAATAATGTTGCGCAGGATATAGATCTACGTCTTTTATAATTCTTAATTTGGTGGCATTTTTAAATATAACTGAAGTCAACATAAAAGTACCTCAACTTTTAAAATATGCAATAAAAATTATTAAGGACCATTTCCTGATCAACGCTTTCCTCATAAAGGTGCAATTATTTCATCAAAACAATCGTTAATCTCCTGGATACTACCTTTCAAACAGCATTCCTGATTCACTAATTACATTATATGTTCATTCCAATAACCTGTTGAAATGTAACATACAAAAGCCCTCTTTAGCGCGCCACCATTCTTACGATGTTGTTGACTGGCTCATAAAAATACTTAAAGCCCATTTATACTTCCAGTCGCAGCGAGCGATTTCTGCGAACATGCGTAACACTTGATCTTGGGTCAAAATCCGGTGTTGCGCACGTCGATCCCTCGCTGCGACTGGAAGTATAGACCAGTTAACAGCAATGTTTGTAAACACGTTAGGGCCTGGTATCTTGAAATAGGTCGGCCTGACTGTTACACACTGGGCAATTGTATCTGTTAGAGTTTTAATACTATGGGCCATAACGATTCGCAGAAATGGATTCGCAGGCAACAAAAGAAGTGATATAGGATGTTAACTGGTCTATATCATTGGTTTTACGTCCCAATCGGCAGGCAGCACGCATGGGGCTAATCAAACGAAAATAATTACAAATATACTCTCGCCCCCTCTGGGCCCTACGAATGTCAAAAGTATACCTTTCATGAACATATCCGAAATCAAAATGAACATTGCATTCAATTGAATACTGTATAAACAAGCCTGGACATAGGTCAATGACATTTACAATGGATTGCCAAACGCCCGGTCATCTCATAAAACATTGACTAATGCGTTATATTACCAACACAAAATTTACCTGATTTGAAATGTTTAAAATCATATTTACGTGATAACATATTATTATAAACCGTCTGGTTTAGTATACAACAATAATAATATAAAAAAAAAAAACGGTGGTGGTTCCGATTTAAATGAAGTTTTCGTCTTGATAGAATGACCCCACCCTCCAACCAAAAAAAACCGCAGCTGTAAAAGTTCTTCGCGCCGAAATTCAATCCTTTTCTGACGTTACAGCTTCAAAACGCGATTTTTAGAGCGCTGTATAAAATTACCATTGGTCGATATAATAAAAAAAAAAAACGCAAAATGGGGCACATTTTCACTCATATTTATAAAACAATCACCCTTTTGCTGTACAATTTCACGGTTAATGCGAAAAATAGTAGCTTTCTTCAGATAATAAAGTCTGGGTTCTTGGGATAAGGTTATTAACGATCGGACCGTGGCACCGAATAAAGGGCACATTTTAATAAAATGTATTTTGTACCAAAATATGATTTAACCAAGTGGGTACTTAAAATATAAACTACTTGATATACAATGTGTCTTAATTGCACTGACACGGCAAATCTACATGTAGAATGCGATCGATAAAAGAATCCATGTTTCCTGTGTTTGTATACGCTTAGCTTATGGCAATTAAACATTCTGTAATTACCTTTTAAGGTTATGCCCTTTAAAGTAAAATATGTTTAACCCATTTGATTCTATTTCATTCTATACTTAAGCAATGGTCTGAGATTTCTGACGGGAAAAGTCAAGCATGATTTTTGTGTTAACTAAAGACTTAGGTTTTACAAAGTCTTTTAAGTTAAAAGTGCCTCACCGGATTACAACATTTTGTCTTTGTTTCTAAGGAAAGGCCGCCACCAATATATACCTTAATTCACAAAGTTCATTTCAAATTGAATCTGACATTTTAACGTAACTTGGTAATTTTCTGTGTGCTACAATAGCCTATAGATTACCTTGCTAGTAATTCCCATTAACCATAGCAATGGTACAGGGTGAGTAAAAAAACACAAAAACTTGATCTCGGTTGTGTCCGCCATTTTGAGTTTTTAAGTAACATATATCTAACATAAGTGGTATCAGCGAAAAGCCTATTTGATTATCTTTAATTTGTTGAAAAGATAATTCCAATCGGTTAAGTATATGCCGAGCTACAAGTAGTCCGCTTTTCCCCCATCCACGGATTCCCATTTGATTGCACGGCGCTCAACTAAGCAAATGACTCCCCAAAATGATAATGGTATGTCTATGTTTATGTCAAATAAAGTGATATCTTAATGGTGCAAAAGCCAGTGATAATGGTAAGATTTATTTGAAAACCTTTTTTTTTTCAAGATGTTGTTTATTTTGGTCTACAAATATAGACAATACTTTAAACCTCAAGAGGTTGTCACTGATGTCTGTTCCTTCATATGGTATGATTCATTCAACTCCTCCAGAAACTGATACATGTATCAAGTTATTTAATTTTTCAAATGATTGTTATGAGTGATGAGGACGTAGAGACGGTAAGAGGGCATCGATGGTAAATTGTGACTGAATTTTGTGGGGTTAAATAGGGTCACATTTATCCTGCAGTCCATAAATGGCCCGATTTTCTTTTGGACACTGATTTCCTTCCCTGAACGCCGTTCATTTTAATGTGAATCCGTGGACAGAGCAGAAAACCGACTACTTGATTCAAACGACTGTAACTCGGTCTATTACCTACCCGATGTGAATGACCTTTGCAGCAAATTAAAGATAATGAACTAAGCTTTCAGATGATACCACATATGTTAGATATGTGTTACTTGAAAATTCAAAATGGCGGACACAATGAAATGTAAAAAAAATACAAGCTTTCCAATGACATCCACATTTTTTCTCTACTTTTTTACCCAATAAATCTTCAAAACGTTCTCGATAGATGTTCTTTTACCAAATCAAGTGATCATTTAGAGAAATATGTATCCTCAGAAAATCTCCTCGTGTCCCTTGAACACATTATTTTGAGAAAAAAACCTGTTTTCGAGAGACGATATTCGATAAATTTTGATTGAATACATCTGAACGGTTTCACTCTGACACCGTACTAGATTCCAGTCGTGTCTAGTTCTCGTTTATGTGAAGTAGCAACAAAGGGGTCACAAAGGGCGAAGATAGTTCTGTCTTACAGTTTAGTTCAAATTAATAATTACATTTGAACCTTTAATTGTTATCTATTTTGAAACTTATTGATAACAGGTCCAATGGACTTTGGAACAATTTTCGGAATGATATGAAGAAATCAAAGTCTTCTATAGTTGGGTTAATAATAATCAAACGTAAATTGGCTAATTGTAGAGGCCTAAAAGGTTTTGTAAAGAGGCAATGCAACCCCTTACACCGAATAATCTTCCTGAAGCCACAGCCAAATCACGTTCTTTCTCTCCCACTAAGCTGCTACTATGTTATGGCAGCAGAGTCTATAAACCCACACTTCCTTTAACGCATAGTCCGCTCTCGTCATCCCACTTCAGGGGGAAGGGCTATGCAAATTTTGCATAGATCGCGCACGGACTTTGAGCACTCAGCTCGGCGATGTTTTCCATGTGCACTTGCGCCCAAACACCGGGCCGCAGGCATAATACGCTAGCAGAACGCTCTACCACGCTAAAATACGGCTTATATGTGGCTTTCTACTTAGCAAAGTGACCATTAGAGCAGGTTGTCCTTATTTAGATCACTGATTTGTGCATTGACAGATGGAGATCTTGAAAGGCTTTGTAGTCTGGTAGCAAGGGCTTATAGTTTTTTTGACCGGAGAGAGGTCTTTAAAATCAGAGGGTAGCCGCAGGGTCGTTGATGTAGGAAAACCGGTGGTTAGTGGCTGTATACATGGTGGACCAACTTATACATATCGTAATGTTAGGTTTACTTGTCATGAGCTACTAATTTCTGAAGTATATGCATTCAAAAGTTGCGATACATGCAAATACAAGCGCTTCTTCTATTTTAGGCTGTTGTAGCTATTCTCAAACTATTTAACTCAATTTGACTATTTTGACTAATACGTTCAAGATTCACTTCAATTCACTTAATTATATCCCCCCTAACGACGTCCATAGAGGAAAATCTGATAATTACCGCAAAAAGTGAGTAGCGGTATTTTTGGGGTGTCAGCATTTAGGAACACAATGTTCCACTAACCAAGGCAAGAGGGTTCGCTGCCGTGTTTTTTTTCAGGGTGGGTTTGAAGCGATTAAGGGACGTGTAGGCTCAGATTCGTCCATCAGTGTAGTTTGCCCTGATCACGATTTCATGCAATGAACTGAAAATGGAAAGTCTAAAATTTCCAGGACGACAATGAGAATAAAGAACAGCTTTCGAGAAAATTGATACTACATGTACGTCCGGGTAAATCGGTAAGGGGGGGGGGAGGACGCAAATCACAAATCAGATTTTTTTTGCCTAATAAAGTACAAGTGTCCGAACATATCCTGCAAATGAAAGAACTAGAAGAAGCAACTAATAACCACAAAATCGGCTATTTCATCATACCTGTCCGTACGACAATACAACACGTAACTGATGGAGATATTCGATCTTTGAACACGGCCGTTTTCTCTTCCTTTCTGTCAATTCTTCTTCTGTTGAAAAATGCTAATTAAGAGAGTCTACTGACATTCCGTCACTTTTAATTTTTTTTCTGCCAGATTTCAAATATTTTGACTCTTTTCGGATGAATCACTGATATTGTCTTTAAACTTCTATTTAGGTGGTTAAATTTGGTGTTGTGCCCCGCAGTAACCATTTTGCACTTCAATGGATGACAACAAAACCTTTCGGCATCGTTTCCTTTTGAATTTATAAGCAAAAACCTCTTACAATTGTGAGGTACACACCGTTACATTTGTCTAATTCTTTTGATAATACAATCGATAATAAGGGAGACAGGTACGTGGGAACAGTATACGAACGAGACAAAAAACAGTGCAGAATAACCTAGTTATGTCAAAGAACTCAATTTTTTATATTTTTTTCAAATAGTTTTTGTGTTTTTTTTAACCTTTCTTTTTTTTTCAATCGAGCAGAATGGTGATAAAAAAGCAGCGATCCAAGAACTACTCTTGTCTTTGGTCACAGTAGCCATAACTACGGTCGATTCGTCTAATTAGTTCGACAACGTCAACGGTTAACGTTTTTAAGAAACCTGGCTTGCTACTTATTATTATCCGTCCCAACCACAGCTATCTGGGGTTTGGCCGTCTTAAATGGCCTTCGCCTTACAACATCGCCTGGTCTGTTGTAATAACTATTCAGTCTGGGGCGTCAGCGCCAAGTCTGATGATGCGCACGAGGTTCTCTCTATAGTACTCTGGGAAATGTAATTAATGTTTTGGTTTAGTTTTTTTCATATCCAATTTTTTGACAACCAATGTTTTTCCAAACAGAATTTCTGAGGAATCTGAAAATCATGGGTGTCATTTTTTAAATGTGTTCTTGGGTGTTTTATTAATGGTGGACAAATTAGTACAGGGGGTCAACAATAAAATGTTTAAAATATTTTAAAATTTATACCAATCTGTTTATTTGCTAATAAGGTTTCTAAAAAGGTATAGTTTGCCATATTTACGACCCGTGTTTTAGTACAATGGCTCAAGAAAGTCCAAGGTCATTAATTTTATAGAATGGTCCGATCTTATTGAAACTGGTTTTAATCGTTCATTGTGTTCATACTAAATAAGAACTGTCTATAGATTTCTTCTGTTTTTCACACCTTCAAATTGAGATTTTCAGATATGACTAGTGTTCTCCCGTAGACCTTGTGGACCACGGTGCCATATTTCCCTCTTAATTATCATCAAACGTCATTGACAACACGCCTTCTTTTTGGCTTCTATATAGTAGACTAACAATTTGGCACCATTTTTAGAACACACCGATGAATCTGAGATTTTAATCCCCAGTGTGACCTTGAAGTGGGTGGGAGGACCCGTTTTGCTTGTACCTCTCTTACTATTACCCCTCAGCATGTAGGCAAACTATACCTTTTCCGTAATCCTTGAAAGGTACTGAACATGATGGTATACTTTAAAAACCATTTTGGCCCCCTTTATAGTTTGACCCCTGTATAAACTTAACCCCCTTATTAAAAAAAAAAAAAACACTTTTAAAAAATGACCCCTGATTTTTTGAATCCTCATACAATTTTGATTTAGAAAAACCTTGTTTCAAGATTGTCTTGAAGTGTTCACAAAAATACATTCCACGTGTACTACTAGCACTAATGCATGCATTGTGTTTATGTGTGCATGTGTATTATGTGTGTGTATATATGTGTGTGTATGTATGTGTGTGTATGGCGTGTGTGTGTGTGCCTGTACTCTTCAAGTGCTACCAGTGTTATGTTTATGTATAATTACAATAATCTTACTAGCACATATACGTATGTGTGGTTTGTAAGATTATGTACCATAACTAATTTTTCTGTATACTTGTATTACTATAATTATTGTTATCAGGTCTTCCGGGGAGTCCGCAATACCTTTGTATTGAGGAATTTCTGAATAAATAACTATTAAATAAATAAATATACAGAAAATATAAATACCATAAAATTACATTGTATCGTTTGATTTCGAGCTATCACCTTTTGTCGTCCATTTCTTTATCGACGTAACGTGTACATTATCCTGGATTTTACAATGATGAAGAACTTCTCAATTGTTTATTTCCATGCTTTTTTCCCATCTACCTCGCATACCATATACCTCGCATTGGCTCTGCCTTGGTGATTCGCACTTCGGGACCCTTGCCTACCCACTGACTTGCGCTTGAGGTATGCGATTAGTATTAACGTAATTTAAGGGATATAAGGGCGTCCTGAACAAGACGGACCATGGCCTAGGGACCGCCGAAGGGCACCACGTACTGGACGAGGCGGCATAAAAATAAGTGTAATTTGTTATCAAAGAAGAACAAGAACAAAAACAGAATACGAACAGGAAGGATAAGAACACAAACCAGACTGACGAAGATGATGAACAACATCATAAGGAAAACGCGACAATGTTTTCAAACAACGGCTCGGAGCAAATTGCAGTCTGCGAAGGGCTTTAGTAAACGATAACGTGAAAAGAGATTCCGGTAGCAAGGACAACCAACCACGATGTGTGTACGTGGTTTACGAAAATCGTCGCGAGGGAATGCATGGAAATAAAAATTGAGTGGTGTCTTCAATCATTGTTAAAGATCCTAGGCTAATGTTACGAGTACGTCGATAAAGAATGCCGATCAAAGGTGATAGCTCGAAATCAAACGACAAATTTCTGGGTCCGCGCCCCCTTTGGTTTGATAGGCGGAATCGGTTCCCATACGATGTTAGTAGAGAATTCGTGGATACAATGTTTCTCATTCGAGAGCGTACTTAGTACTGTTAATGCTTATCAACACAAAACAAGAATATGGCGAAGACGATAAATTGAAAAAAAAAACCGATCAACACTCCAGAGTTTAAAAAAATCATTCAAATTTAAAAAAAAAATCTTGGGGAAATTTTGCCGTAGGATGCGATCAATTTCACTTTTATACTACAGCGAACTTTAAAAAGAAGGTTGTTGATCGTATAATTGTAAACAAAAGTGACATTCAAATTAATCTTGCAGATATTATGGGCGGGACAGGATACGGTGTACAATTTTCATTTCACTTTCTGCTCGTGGTCTTCTCCTTTTGTTTTTTCTTTCCATCTCTCTTAAAGGTGCAACTAGAGATTTTGAGGCACCCAAATATGGTGTCATAATAGTTAATTTCATATAGGATAGACATTAATGATTTCTACCTTGTATTTGGCTACAGAAATGTCTAAAAAGAGAGAACAAGGCGATTATGAGTTCTGCTATATTTCAAATAAAAAATATGCCCTATGCGAAATTAGAAATTCCACAATTTTTGTGATGAATCCTTTCAGATGGGGATATCTTTAATGGAAAGCTTTACATTCAGGCAAATTCAGTTACTTTCGTTTTCTTTAGGGACAACTGGTATTGTCAAATATCTCGAGTTGTGCAACCTTTAAAAGGGGAGAAAGAAAAGACTTCAAATGGGCCAAGTTCTAGTGGCAATGATTGGTTTGGGTGGCAACCAACCCCGACTCTTCGACTTTACCGGCATAGGTGAAGGTGAATCTTCACAATTTATTCGCTAAAATGACCGTACAAATGTACATACTTGTAGACTTACAACTTCTATATTACATATTTTCTCCATATACCACCCCCTCATCTACCTCCACCCAATCCATACCTCACATTTCTTCACTCCTCTTACTCCCCTACCCCCCTCCCTCCCCCCCCGCCCTTTCCTCAACCCCTTTCTCCATTACTCTCTTCCCTCGCCCCCTCTCTCCTCCCCCATTACTCCTTCTCTTTCTTCCCCGTTTTGGTGCGGTGTCATCGATTCCCTTTCGTCTTTTTTTACCAATTATGTAACTTTTAAGAAAAAAGTTACTTACATTTGCAACAGAGTTTGACTATTTTGGTACTGGTCCTTTTCTTCCGTCATATGATTAATCAGGATATTAAAGTTAAAAATGCTTGCGCAGGCAACAAGGCGATACTTAATCAAACTCGTCGGTACACGTATATTCCAGCTTCAACGCATCACGAGCAGTAAGCAATGGTGCTGTTGACGAAATCGGTTGCCAAACGAGGTGATTTTAGAGCAAAGTCTGAGGTAAACTTCACGTTTTTCAATGTAAATACTGATAAGAACTTAAAGTCGACCATTTAGTACACGTTGATCCGCATGTTTCCCCCGCGAAGGTTTCGGCTGTAGTCTTTTCTTTCACAAGTGCGTGTTAGAGCGGATAAGCGTTAAAAAACTCTAAATTCAGGTGTTTATGTGTTGTTCAGACGCAAAGGATGCGTATCATACGAACGTCACCAGCCAAAAAACTGAATAATGATAAAAAAAATCAATATAGCAGAGTCTTGTTTGTGAGTTAATATGGAACCTGAGTTCAAAATAAATGTCCCTCTCTATGTCCACAACATAATGATGTTCTATTCAATGTTCATCGGCAACATGTTCAAAAGACGTCAAGGGGCTTCATTTTATTCACTTATTTAATTCAAGGAGATTATTATTCACCGTATTTTTCGATAAATCACTTACTGATAGAGCAACTGATTGGAGCTTTTTCTTGTTCAAATATAGCTTTGATTAAGTGTTTAGCCAGTATAATCAATTAAAAAATTGCCAAATTTGCTTTTCCAACGTACGACAAAATCTACCTCTGAGTCAAAAGCATAAAGTATTAAAACGATAAAATCGTTTTATTTGTCATATCAAATGTTGTTAAACATAAAGTAAAACTCGTGTCAAGTGGAACCGTTCAAATTTAAAAAAATGAAATGGGCATTAAAATGGTCGCTTTTGTTGAAGGTTTAATATCTGGTTCAAAATTTGAGTTGATTCTTCATAGTGCGTTTTCGTTTTAACACAAGATGTCTGTATCACAGAGTGGTGTAAGTTACGTCCAATTACGGACAGAATATGACAAAATCCTACTATATGGAAGGGCACCCTTCACCATGATCGAATCCGCCGGTTAAATTATGCAAAGCCAACGCATACCTAGGCCAATAGTTAGATGATACAAAAATAATTTAGGTACGTCGGGGGGCGAGGTAGTGGATCACGAAATTTCCACCTGGTAGGGGGGGGGTTGATGACCCGATCGACAATCTCGATCTTAACTTTGGTTATGGACCATGTTCGACTACTAGCTCACACACTGGCCTGTTGTCAATTTGCTCACTTAAAGTTTATATAAACGGGTGAAAAAAACCAATTACACGCAAAATTAGATTATTAAATGTTGGATTGAGATGCTTTGTATAGAGGGAGACTGAAACCTGGTCATGGAAAATCTGTGTTATTACCTTTAAATAAAATATAGTAAATGCATAAATAAGATCCAAAAGAGGTGTCAAAAATCCCTAACCCAGGACTCGTTTGCTTCGTGTGATGTAACATTTTAAGTGTGGGCGTACAACAGTAAGGGCAATCCAGTGTGAAACATTTTCTTTATTTGCAGTTCATGAATTAATTTGCCGTGAGACTGTATTATTCCAACGCGAATGATTTGTTTAAACAAATAGAAGCATGAATATCTGTGTTTCCCTTGATACAGGATCCTTGCAGGTGAAAGCATCATGTGTGGAGGTGTATGGAATAAAAACATGTGCAAAATCATTTGAACAAATATAAGTAGGTTATAAACCTATTTTGTTCACTAACGGAGAAAAAAATCAAAGGGAAAAAGACATCGGCAGATCCAAAGGTAATTCATTATACACTGTGCACATGGTGAAGCCTAAAGTGCGCAACAGAGTTGGGCACAGCAAATGTTTCATTTTATAATTCACTACTAGTGCTGATTATGTCATCTTCGGGGATCATACTAATTATATCCGTATGTATAAAGAGTGCATAGGCCATGACAATCTGCTTACACAAACCAGATATAGAGCTTATTAAAGGCTATTTGTTTTTCACCCATTCTAATGGGATTTACACATTTAACAGAATATGTCCATTCTGGTGCCGGTTGAACGATTTGCGACAAATTGAATGTTTTTGTATTTATAACACACTATTAAAATATTAACATGGTATGCACATAATATGGCAAATAGGCATAAGAAAAAATAATAATGAAGCTACATACTGTCCTGCTTACACATGCTTCTTCTTCTTAGCGTATCCAAACACAGTGGTTCTCAAATATGATCCAGCCAAAAGTGGGTATAATGTCTGGCTGCTTTACTCAGTTCTGCAAGGTCCTTGTCTGTGCACTGCTGCTCCAACATTGGGCAGACCAAGATATTTTCCACTGTCTGTAGTGCTGTTCTATATACAATCACAGAGAGTGTCCTGATCTGCTTCCAGGTAGTCCCATGCTAAACAGCTACTACTACTACTACTACTACTACTACTTGAATTTTTCTACAGCAGTGAAAAATCTACTAAAGATACCGACTATCACATATTAAACTATTATTTCACCTACTAGAGAAATTTTGAATTTTGAACTTTGCATTGCGAAGTTATGCTAACTTAAAGATAGGTACCCATTTTTCACTCTGTCCACGGAATCACTGTTGTGGAATTTGGCCAAAGGGACTTTGGATGAGTCTACACAAGTACATCATGACATTCTTTGCTTGCTTTTGATACCTTTGTGTAAACCTTCATCAAGAAAATGTCAAACTATTTCATTATTCTGAAATCAAAACAAATCATGGAATCTTACACCCAAATTTTGAAGCATTACTTCGGAAAATGTTCGAAATTGTTCACATATCCTTAATTCGCGGAAACTGAATGCAAATATGAATGCAATCCTGTGCAATACAGCAGGTTGACACACATTTTCCGCCGACTACTTCATAACCTGTTGGGGGTTAATTTGGGGAAATCAATATTGGAACATTCCCAGACATTCAACGTCTATCTGCCTTTCCCTTTGCATCTCAATCGTTTCCTCTCCCTTCCCTCTGTTTTCTCTACTCCCTTTGCTTGTCCTTTTTCCACTTTCCTGCTTTAAGCTTTTTTCCTGGTCAGGCCCATTGGGGAGGGGACAATGCGCCCCTTCCCCTGTCCTCCCCTGTTACAAAACTAACTGTCATTTACTATTGTTAAGAATTGATCAATAACAGTTATTACGGATTATGAAATGGTTACATTTGAAAAAAAAAAAAACAAAAGTTATTAAGCATTTCGATAATAGTAACTCAATGGCTTTTGCTGCGGTGGACGTGAAGAATTGTTCAACCGTGGTCAAAATGGTTGTTGGCGGCTTTCCGTCAATTACCATATCTGCCATATGCAAAACAGTTATAACTTTTTTACCAATGATAGTAAGCTATAATGAGCTATTGTTTTCGGGTATGAAAAAACCAATATCTGACCCTTGATAAATTTTTAAATATTGTTCTGAAATCGAGTGTAACTCTTTTTGACTCACCCGTGTCCTAAGACGACCTACGGCTACTCACTACCGACTACGACGAGCAAGACTATAATGCTGATGCGGTGATGGCTGCTGTGCTGCTTGCTGTGATGCTGCTGCTGGCGCGGATGCTGATTGCTGCTTGCTGACTGACACTCTACTACTACTACTACTACTACTACTATACTACTCCTGTTTTTACTACGACGAATACTACTACTACTACGACTACGACTATTACTACCACTACTACTGACTACTACTACGACTATAATGCTGCTGACTGCTGCTGCTGCTACTACTAATACTCTACTACTACTACTACTACTTACACTATACTACTACTATACTACTACTACTGCAGCTGCTGCTGCTGCTGCTGCGCTGCTGATGCTGATGCTAATACTATACTACGACTTACTATACTACTACTAGACTACTACTAATACTACTAATACTCTACGACTGCTACTACTATACTACTCTACTACTACTACTACTACTACTGCTGCTGATGGCGCTACTTATGCTGCTGCTGCTGGTTTTGCTACTACTAATACTACTGATGCTGCTGATGCTGTTGCTGCTACCTAATGCCTGTGCTGCTGTGCTGCTGCTGCTATGCTACTGCTACTACTGCATACTGCTTCTACTGAATACAAATACTATACATATACAAATACTACAAATACTACGAATACTACGAATACTAAGTATTTTCGAATAATAATTATAATAATGATAAATGTAGTTATGTGGCGCTCTAAGAGAACACCGAGCCTTACAAACAAATACAAAATTAATGTTACATATGACAAAAGCAGCTTCATAAGGAATAACTAAGCAATTCCAAATAAGTCGCGTGCATTTGCCACCGGCATGCAGGCACGCTTTGGTCGAGACCTTGTTTCAATCTTCAAACTGCCCTGAGTTTTTACAATAATCACAGATGATGTTGCGAATCTAAAGTATGTAACATTACAACTCGTCAACACATTGAGAATTTTCATCTTGAGCAAGTTGCCTATAGCAAATTAAAAAAAAAAATACTCTTATCAATTTGATTTCATAATTTCTTGCAACATTCCATTTTTATTTTATTGTACAGATAGAATATAAAAAATATATAAAAAATATTTTAAACGTACATGGAGAGTATCAGTGATAACGGGGATTTTAAACGTGGTTATACAAACGAGACAAAGGACATGAAGGTAGGTGCAATGCGCCCCATCCCGGTTATAATCCTTGTCCCCCTTCCTCCACTCTGGTGTGTGACGGACATTTCGTTCTACCATAATATTGATGGCATTTAGTCTCTCATTCAAAAAGAAGTTTAATTTTATATTTGGCTACAGAAGAAATGTTGAGACAGTGAAAAACAAAAAAGATGGTGTGATTGCTCTATACTTCAATATAAACATAATGCCTGAATTTCCTATTTGCTCATTCCGAAAGTTCACATCTTTGTACAACGAATAATTACAGCTTACTCCTCAGATGGGATATTTTCTATAGAAAAAATTTACATCAGTGCAAGAATCAGGGATCTGCTGCTGCTACTACTACTACTGCTGCTGCTGCTGCTGCTACTACTACTACTACTACTACTACTACTACTACTACTACTACTACTGCTGCTGCTGCTGCTGCTGCTACTACTACTACTACTACTGCTGCTGCTGCTGCTACTACTACTACTACTACTACTACTACTACTACTACTACTACTACTACTACTACTACTACTACTACTACTACTACTACTACTACTACTACTACTACTACTACTACTGCTGCTGCTGCTGCTACTACTACTACTACTACTACTACTACTACTACTACTGCTGCTGCTGCTGCTACTACTACTACTGCTGCTGCTGCTGCTGCTGCTGCTGCTGCTGCTGCTGCTGCTACTACTACTACTGCTGCTGCTGCTGCTACTACTACTACTGCTGCTGCTGCTGCTACTACTACTACTACTACTACTACTACTACTACTACTACTGCTGCTGCTGCTGCTACTACTACTACTACTACTGCTGCTGCTGCTGCTACTACTACTACTACTACTACTACTACTACTACTACTACTACTACTACTACTACTACTACTACTACTACTACTACTACTACTACTACTACTACTACTACTGCTGCTGCTGCTGCTACTACTACTACTACTACTGCTGCTGCTGCTGCTACTACTACTACTACTACTGCTGCTGCTGCTGCTACTACTACTACTACTACTACTACTGCTGCTGCTGCTGCTGCTGCTGCTACTACTACTACTACTACTACTGCTGCTGCTGCTGCTACTACTACTACTACTACTACTACTACTACTACTACTACTACTACTACTACTACTGCTGCTGCTGCTGCTACTACTACTACTGCTGCTGCTGCTGCTACTACTACTACTGCTGCTGCTGCTGCTACTACTACTACTGCTGCTGCTGCTGCTGCTACTACTACTACTACTACTACTACTACTACTACTACTACTACTACTACTACTACTACTACTGCTGCTGCTGCTGCTGCTGCTACTACTACTACTACTACTACTACTACTACTACTACTGCTGCTGCTGCTGCTGCTACTACTACTACTGCTGCTGCTGCTGCTACTACTACTACTGCTGCTGCTGCTGCTACTACTACTACTACTACTACTGCTGCTGCTGCTGCTGCTGCTACTACTACTACTACTACTACTACTACTACTGCTGCTGCTGCTGCTGCTACTACTACTACTACTACTACTACTACTACTACTACTACTACTACTACTACTACTGCTGCTGCTGCTGCTACTACTACTACTGCTGCTGCTGCTGCTACTACTACTACTGCTGCTGCTGCTGCTACTACTACTACTACTACTACTACTGCTGCTGCTGCTGCTACTACTACTACTGCTGCTGCTGCTGCTACTACTACTACTGCTGCTGCTGCTGCTACTACTACTAATGATATTTTGCAATTTTGCTGTCTCAAAACATTTTATGGCACTTAAATGCTCTGTATATGTAAAACTAGTCATTTTCCACTGTGTAGTGCCAAAAACGGCATGGGAATCAGATATTCCTAACTTTTCAGTGAAATTGAATTTTCCCCTATTCTACCCTTTATGAGGCCATTCTGACGCAATGCTAGCCATATTGGTACTCATTTTAGTAGCAATGGAACGAAGAGGACCATAGCTATCTAATGGTACCAAAAATTAAGTGTTGTACTAGGCGTGTTGGTACTTCTCTCCCGACTTTGGGATCACCCTGTTCCTTAAATTACCCGGGTATAAATTGTTTTGCAAGAGAATTAGCGCAAAAGGTCAATTGACAATTATATTAAATTATTTGGCTCCTATAAAGGGTCTTAGTAGGGCCAAAAAAAATAGAAGGGGAAGTGGTAATCACCCCGCCCCATTCGGTAGACACTGGTTATAATGGTATTAATGACACATTTGTAGGCTCGTTGTAGAGTCTAGATGTTGTTTTAACCAGGAGTGGAAAGAAATAATTAAGTCTCTCGGGCATTACATTAGTGACCCAAGGGTTTTCACTCCCGTTGGTGCACCACGGGGGGGGGTCGCATGGGACCCGCCCTATGAAACCACTTTCCTGAGGGACTTTTTTGCAACGAAAATAGTTATACCACATGTGAAGGGTCACAAGGCAACCCCAAAATCACAAAAAAAAATGAATTGTTATTTTGGGCTGCAAATTAGGGCAAACATTGTTTTCAAACACGCTGTCAAATTGGGAAAACCCTGGAAAATTCAAATGAGCCTTGGGCTTAACACCAAACAGTTTGAAAACTTCTTTTATGTTGATACTATTAAAAAACATATATTTAACACAAAACTAACAGTTTTAGGGGATCCGTCTTTTTATTACGGTTGTTTGACAAAATACACTTCATTTTCCCAAAGAGTTTGTACAGTAACGGTTTGGCAAACATCCAACGATGAAATTGTTTGTTTTTCGACACATAGAGCGTTAATTTTTTTTAATGTTACTAATAATATGGAGGGTTTACTTTACATGTATGTGTGAACTTATATCAGCAACAAAAAATTTGCTTTGTTCTTCTTGTGTTTTCATTATTCCCTCCATTTTAAAATATTCTGAAATGACTTCCGTTAGTGCCAAGGGGGGAGGGGTTTCCATGGGACCCCACTATTAACAACTCCTTAACACGGCTTGGCCGATTTTAAGAGTATTATTTTGGTACTGAAAAGAAGCGTTCGCATTTTAAAGTCAGACAATTACAAAATATTTCGGCGCAAAAATCCCCCACGTAAAGCGGCCAGCGCTAAAACAAATTTGGCGGGTCCCTATGAACCCCCCTGGTCACTTTAGTGTTAATGTTCAAAACTAAATCGTTATGACTCAACTTAATATTTTCAATTCAATACTCTTATTTTAATACGTTGACGAATATTGTGATAATGAAGTTGAATACGAAGTTAGATGTGCGTAAATGAAATTTTAATAAAATAAGTCACTGATATTAGTTTGATTCAGTCTAAAAAAAACTTTACCGATATATAGTGCTATAGACAGGCAAATAGGACACTCAAATGCCTCATTCAAAGATAACATCGAACAGTTATCGCTGATTGATATATTGCGGTCTTACTTTCTATGACCCTATCGCGACAACTGATGATATCATGAATGGCATACGTGGGTTACTGCGTTTCATGATGACTGAGTTGTAGTCTAATGTAATTAAAACGACAACTGTCACAGAACATTCGCCAAGGGATCGTTTCAGAAAACACGAGTTTCGGAGTATCTTATAAAAGATTGATTTCCCAACTGTCCTCGGGTATATAATGGTAGTGATTCTGTAATTAGTGCTTTACATTTATGTTGACAGAAAGTCTTTTTTATGAAAATGATGTTGATCAAATAAGTTTGATGAAAATGTAATTTGGGTTACCTTAGGAGTTCTTCTTTAAGTTCTTCTTAATAGATCAATTGGCAAGAATGAATTGAATCCTCTACCCACGTTTTAGTTTTTAGAAGCGACAGTGAAAAATCAATGTTGCTGTCTCTACCTCAAATGCATTCGGTTGATGGTAAGAATACACTCTAAAATGCACTCTATTCAGTCAGTATGGTGATAAAATAACCCCTCCCAAAATAAATATATTTCATTAAAAAGAATCCCCCTATAAAGCACCAAAGTTAGGTATGAATTGAGAAAAATATTTCAATTGAGAAACTTATTAAAACGTTAGCACTATTTAAATGGAATTAATTATTCAGGTTCGTCCAAAATGCGATATCAAGAAGCACACCAATGGCGCAGAAAAAATGCATTCGGTGTTTTTGCGTCGGTGATTCTGTATTTTCTCAGATAATAATTACGTTAAGCCACGCCCCTTGAAAACTGCCCTCCGACTGTTCTCGTCTATGGCGTTTTGTACGTGGATTTTCGTGAACTTAAAACTCAGTTTGTATTGTGAGAAATCCACCTTTAACCCGCTCCTATTTTTGACATCGATCGTAATTACATCAAAATAAGACAAAAATCGTCAAATGTCAAAGGTCATCACGAAAGATCAAATCTTTATAATTGTTCCGATTTCTTTAAAAAATCTGCTAAATTGTTCGTCTTTCCTCAAAGACTGCAAAAAAATATTTCAAATTGGCACTGTCTAACATATTTTTACAATTCGGAGATCAATAGAGGTCAATAAATTAACCTTGTTGTCATTTATCTTGATAATCAAATACAAAAGAGAATGCCAACTACTTTTGCTGTAATCCCTGTGGAAGGTTAACAATTTGAGGCCATTGTTAAAGATTTAACCTTTGGCGATGACCTTTGACATTTGACTATTTTTGTTTTATAACTCCGTAACCATACGTTGTAGTTAGTACAAACTATACCTTTTTAATCCTTGTAACAAGACGAACACTTTAGTTACCTTTTTACAGCAATCCAAGCATTTTTTTTTATTTTTTACCCCTGTGTTATGAATTCCCCCTCCTGGATTCCTCCCACACTTTCACGAGGGGCACCCCACTAAATTTGTTCATTAATCTTCATAGAAGACAAATCCACTGAGAAATGATGCTCTGGTCTCCACAATCACGGATTGCTCCAAATGACCCAACTATAGTAATTTTTTTGAGCCGCTAAAATGGGGAAATATCAATTTTCCGCCCTATATTCAGTATTTTCATACTTTTCCTCAAACCTATGACGTTATAGTTGACGTCATAAAGGGGGGTACTATTTTGATACCAAGGGAAAAAGAAGTTGACAAGGCCTTCCTGTGGCGTTACCAAATTTACAGGAATCTGATGTTCAGTAACGAAAATCACAGCCCCCTTTGGGAGCTTGGTTAAAAGAAATGGCTCAGGTAGACGAGGGTTAAGGGGTTGCGATATGATGGTTAAGAGTCCATCTTTTGACGCCTACTTCGAGAAAACTGAGAGAAGCCCTGATATAAGAAAATACACTCCTACATTAGGCAGAACTTTAATACTCTAAGTTCAAAAGAATAGCTTAGCTAAGAATGTACCAATTAATAAACTATTGATTGAAATTAGGTCACTTGTAAGGAGGAAAACAGCAGCATTA